>VYZM01006168.1:89400-99828 GCA_013398915.1 Dromas ardeola
GCAAAGCTGATAATAACCTTATGGTTTCAGGAACACTATATATAAGTATGACTAATACAAGCTAGTGGCATCTAGTGTCAGGCAATAGAGAAGTCCCTGACTACCGTTACAAATGTTGTATACTGAATGAGAGGGAAAAGGCAGCCAGACCTGAAATTACCTATTTGAACACAAAAAATATCGCCAGTCATCATAAACCTTTCTTCGCACAAGTCAGAGGTGATAGCTAGGCTTTCTAGTTCATGATGGAGTATAGACTGTGCAAAGACCATGTTTCTGTAAGCGTCACCATACCATTTACTTAAAATCGGGTTTTTATGGGGGGAGGGTAGGCAGACACAGTTTCATCCTTTTTCCCATTCCTTCACTTTCTCTATTTTCATCATATCATTTTCATGCATTATCACTTTCTGGAGCAACCATGGACCTAAAAGCAAAGTTCAGTCAAGTATGTGTGTTTTCATATATGTGTTATCTCAGCAGTAAACACACAATTTTTCACTTCTTCTCTGAAGATGCTCTGTGCACAGCACGTTGTCACAGCTTTACTGGATAGCATAACTTTCTCCAGTCACCCGTATCAAAGTGAAAGTGAAGTTTTAAATTTCTGTGTTAATATGATTTTTATCCAGCAAGTACCTAGAGAGAAGATGGGAAGGGGAGGAGAAGGGGGAAGGGCAGGCTCTTCCTTAGTGAAAGATCCCTGCAGAAGTTTCCAGCATTGCTGTCACTATTCAGGCAGACACGATGAAGAGCTCAGTTCCTTTTTACTACCAAACTCCATTCTGAACTTTTCCCAGAAGTCCTTCCTAAACTTTGTCCCTACCAAATCAGGCAGGCACGTCTGGTTTGCATTGCAATTCAAGAGAGCAGTTAATTATGTTATTACTGTTAATTGTTATCATTTTTTTTTTGCCAACAGAAGAATTCAGGGCAATATTTCATTGTGTTAATCAGGTACTGTACAAATACAGATTGCAAATTCTATCAGTTGAATAGCTAGATAAGTCAACTTTAAAGACAGGAAACATAGCCAAAGAAGTTGAATTTTTTTTTTTTTCCCCTACCAGGAAAAAACATTTATTTCTTCTGATTAAGCAGTGCCAGCTGGTTTCTGGCACTGTATAGGCCATGTCCAACCTGACCAATGCAGAAGCACCCCATTTTTTATGAAAAGGAAACAGCCACATCTCACCATACATCACCAATCTGAATAATTGGGGGTTCAAGTACCTGGACATATAGTGGAGTATATTTACTGACCACAAATGCAGCCTCAGAGCACAGATTTAAGACTACAGAGTAAACTGAAATATAACTGTTGACATTCCTTCCTTCAGAAGTCCACCTTAATTAGAGGCTAATTTTGATCCTTCTTTCTAAATTTTCACATTTATTCAGATTAATTTTTTATTCATACTGTAACCAGAGTTACGTAATAACAGATTTGAGTAGCTGATAGTTACAGATTAATTAACAATCATTCCAACAATGAATAGATGTAATTGTAATAAGCTACCTAGAGTACTAAGTACTTACTAGCTAGGGTATATACACTGAACTGTACACATTAAAATGGTGTATAGTATAGTATTGCTGAGAAGAACTCTTCCTGAAAAAGGTTTTGTGTCATGCTCGCATATTTTTATATTAACTTATTGAAATCAGACGTAAGTGTTATCCTGATGCTAACGTAATGTAGTTATAACATTTAAATAAAAGTTGTCCACCTGTCTTTAAACATAAGGGAATCTATGTGTCTCCAGTCTGAGAAATACGGTGATCAAAGCGTCAGAGAACAATGCCCTTGCTTTCTTTAAGAGAAGGTAATGTTTGTGTTCATTTCACAACACCTTCACACGGGGTGGGGGGGGGAGGGGGTGGGGGGAAGAAACTGTGAAGTCTTAATGTGAGTAAACACATGACTGTCAGAAAAACAGCCAACTTACAAAATGAGTAGGCGTATATGTGGGAGTTAAATAGCAACAGTGGTGAGAGCCATTTTTCAAATGTAAATATATTATGAATTGTATATATCTGTATTTAGACTCTGCAGACATTCAAATGCTGCTTCAGGAAAAAAGCCTGTACTTGTATACATGAGTGGCAGGTTTAGGAAAGTAAAAATCCACACCACACCTCTCTCACCACGCACTGGATCGCTTACACTGTTATCAGTCGCTGTGCTGCTTGTGTTCCTTGTGGCTCATGCACATGGTCGATGAGAATCTAACCGAGTTTAGTATTCTACAGAAACTTGCACCTAAGACAGAAATTCATTTGAATCCTTATTTAATTATCTTGTATTTTAGGTATGGAAGGTAAGGGGTGCAGCTGTGCCCAAAAGGTTCATCAAAAGGAAAAGTTCTGTAATGCCTGAAAGAGCTTGAGGTGCTTAGTGACTTTATCACCCAGAAAAGTGATGAGGTAGCTAGATCTCACTTGAAAATGCCTTGTCCTTAGATCTCCCCCACTTGATTTTTCATTTAGTTGCTGATACTTGACCATGTTTTAATTTAAATAGCTCAAGTGAAAAATTATTTTCTTTTTTTAGAGCAGAGATTTCACTCATGGTATCAAATAAATTATTATGTAGTTCCTGCCAATGGCATTTCTCTTCTTTCTGTCTGTTTTGGCTTAGACATCTAGATCATCCTGGCACGTAATTTTTCATGTTTTGTGGAACATGAGAGAGCTTTATAGCTAATTAATTGCTACAAATTCCAGTAGCCAGAGAAAATAGCTGTTTTAAATCTAGTTTCATGTACATGGTTCTGTATACATAATCATACATATACATATAAGTATGGATACATATAAATATGTAGGTGGATGCATATTGATTTTTCACAGCTACACTTATATACTCTGTACATTAATATGTCAGTATGTTAAAATCATTAAAATATTTGTTCTTGCCATGCCCTTGAGAAGCTGGGAAACAGGAAAGCCCTAATCTCAGTGTTAAAAAATGGTAAAAAGAGTTGATTGTGAGGGAGAAAATATCCTCAGGTTATCTTGGTAGTCAATGGAAAGGAGACTCTTTAAGGTATGTCTTAAGGTACACACAGGGTGCCCTGCTCAGACGTGGGCTGTTCTGACAACAGGGAGCCTTAATTGTCTTAGATGTGTTTAACTGTGGTGAGCACTCCCTAAAGGTGCTTGCACAGAGGAAAGGCTATAGGCAAAGAAGCATTTTTTGATCTGGTTATCAAGTAAGAGTTGTGGTCATTGGACCATCTGTAGCTGTAATAGCTGAATAACCGTAATGAAATATCGTAACTAATGGCTTTCAGGTGAAAAAAACAGAATTGGTCATATCAAATAGCATTAGTCTAATCTCCATTACTGCTGCCTGTTGTTGCTGACAGTTTGCTGTGGCAGAGGTACCAAGTAGCCTTTTTTTGGCTGCAGTCACTGGTTGCTGATCATGTTCAAGTAGTGGCTTTAAAATTGAGCCATTGCTTGACTCACTGGCCAACTGACCGCAGGCCCACTGGTCTGCTAAAATCCCAGTCCAGCTAAGCTTGATTTAGCTAAATTTGCATAGGTTTCTTTTGTCTTGTGGAGCCTATTTTGAAGCCGTGGGGAAACTGAAGTGTTGTCTGGCTTTCTGGCAGAGGTGATGGCTTTGAAGCACTGCAGTCCCCGAGAGCTGCAGAGGAGCCCCCAGCTCCTCTCTCCCCTGCCCAGGCACCCACACCTTGCAGGTGCCAAGGGAGACCCTGCTCAGGCACCTGCAGCCGTGCTTGTCCCCTGCCGTGCTGCCTCCCCCTGCCATGTGCGTCCCCTCGGCTCTGCCCATCTGCTCCATGCCCTCCTTCCTTGGGAAGCTCTGGCCTTGTTGCCGAACACTTAGTCTTTCCCTGCAGGCAGAAAGGGTGAGGGACTTATTTTTCCAGGGAAAAATTGTTCTTGAACTGACTCTTCTGCTTTTATTCCCCCCTCCCTCCCCCCTTCCCCGGTCTGCTAAATACAGATTTCTATACCTTTTTATACCTCTTAGTTTTGGCCTTTTATCATGAAAATTAAACTATTGAATTTGCTCCGAATTTAGAGACCCAAACCAAAGAACTCGGAAACAGCAAGTGAGGCAACATCTGAGAGGTTAGCTCAATTTGCTAAGAAATTAAAATTAAAAAAAAAAAACACAACATACTACATAAGTAAAGTTTTGATATGTTATACATTTAGTCTTTTCTCAGTTGCTCACATTCCAGTTGGCAAGTTTGCATGTGAAATGAATTTTTATGGGTGAAATACTGGAGTCAAAGATTGTGTTTGGCTTTTTTAAAGTACTAAGCAAGTGTGTGTGTGTGTAAATTAAGAACTTCTCAGAGGTATGTTGGTACCTCTCATAAGTGGGGAAATAGGATGGAATAGGAACACAGTGGGATAAAATGGTCATACAGGAACCTCTAAACATTCACACTGGTCTATCTTACTTCTCCCTTTGACTACTGTAAGAGAATTCATTGATGGGAAACTAGCAGGAATTCGGCATTTAGCCAGACCTCAGTGGAACATGGATTCACCCTGATGTGCATAGAAAGGCTTGCACAGCATGCTTGCGTTTACAGGGTAAGTCCATTCTACTTCTGGTTATTACCTTCCCTGTAGACACCTGAAGATCCCGAGCCATAAATTTTTCTTGGCCAAGTCATCACATTAAAAGCCTCATTCTGGATGTGCCATGTGATATCTTACCTTAGGTAATGCTGAACAGCTCCTCCACTATTTAGCTTTGTACTGTAGGCAAGGTTTTTCCTCCATATACCTTCCTGAGGGCCCCAGGGGAAGTAAGGGTTGGCGAAGTCCAGTTGCAACCCCAAAACTGGAATGCACAGCAGTCTCAAAAGGCTCTACAAATCATAGACTGGTCTGAGGGTCCACTTCTGAAAATAGATCTTGGTCTGAACTGCTCCATCCCTTGGTTATTTGAGTGTGGCCCATTAGGACAACTTACCACTTGTCAAAATAAAGTCTTTAGTGATTTCTGAGTTAATTCTTAACCACTGCCAGCTGAAAAAATGCAAATGTTCTGTTTGATTTTCAGTAGTTTTCTCACACAAATCATGTCTGAAGGGACTGATAAAACTGATGAGGAGATTCTTCTTATTCTGCTTACTAAACATAAAGAATGTCATACTTATCAGGAGACTATAGCTTTTCTCAAGTTCATGGGTTTTTTGTTTCCAGACTTTGATATCCTTTTGAATCTCCAGGTAAAAAATCCTGGAGGAAAGGCAGGTTGTAGGTCAGCCGACTAGAGAATGCAAAGAGCATAGCATGCTAGTCCTTGTGCATCTGTACCCTCATGATGGGCCATATTTTTTCAGGCTTTCCTTTTTCTTTTTTTTTTTTCCTTCTGTTTTAACCCATCTTCTTCCTTTATTCTTCTGGTCTTAGGGCTACCAATTTCCTTTTGCAGAGCATGCGTAGACTGTACAGAGGAAGAGCTGTAAAGACAGTTCCATCAGTTTTCAAACTGACTGGTGGTGAACTTAGTGTTCCTCTACCTGACCCCACCAGCAGCCTGGTCCATGCACGGCACTACTGAGTAACATCAGTTGCTTTTGATAATCAGAGATGATTGAAGTGTCCCATTTGGTTGCCTCCAGTCAGTCTTCCCAATGACTTAAACAGGTGTTAGCCCAGGACATCATGAGCCACAGGTGGCAAACGGGAAAGATCTGCGGGGATGTGGAGAGGTAAAGGTGTGCTGTTATTGATCAGGCATGGGAAATCCAGAGATACGAGGTCAGGCAGGCAGCAGGGGCAGGGCCGTCGTCATCGTTTCCCTAGACATGGCTGCAGAATCTGTTCAATAAGAGAGCAGCTGCTGCCACAGCAGGTCCACAGTCACCGGCCGAGCAGCACATTCTTTCATTACAGATGATGCCAGTGATTACAGAGGTATCTCCAGCAACTTGAGAGTCACACAGCATTTAAGCTTATGTCTTTGCAAACTTTAGGACATATAATACCATGTAACACCAGTAGACACTCCTAGGATTTCTCCATGTCAAAACCGGATTGTTGAGTCTTTAGACTTGCTTTTCAGATCAGAATTGTTCCAGAGGCTTACCTGTTTGCCTCTGACAAACAGGGCTTCTGCAGATAGAGCATGCTGATGCATTTCTATGGTGGAAGGAAATTAATTTATTATGGAGGATGTAATGTCATCTGAAACAGATAGAAGCACTCTTGGAGAATCATGTGTGATCACTGCAAGTGATCATAGTCTAGACCACATATGAAAAATTGAGAGAAAAACATTATTCTTTAAAAGACTCCAGAACTTAGGAATAGATAAATTTTTATTTAAAAAAATAATAATTAATGAAATACTGCCTGTAATGGCTCAGTTGTCACCCTGCTTCAATTGCTTCATGCCTTAGCATATTTATGAGGCTTTTTGAAAAACCTTTAGTACAAGTAAATAATTCAAGATACAAATTAATCACTTTGATACACTGCAGACCTGGAAGTTGATTTGAAATGTATAAACTTTTGAATTGGACTAGACTGTTTAATTGAAGGCAGCTTTCAGTAACAATTATTATTGTTGTGAGTCTTAATGGTGATAGAGTCAGATACAGGACTAGAATTTGTAAGTAAAAGTGGCCAAGTAATTCAGGAAACTTAAATCCCAAGTAGAGGCATGACATACACCATTATGTATAATGTTACTCTCAGGTTCCACTGTTGAGAATAAGGATCCCATCTGCAAACAATGTGTATACCCCTGGGTAGGCATAACTAAGAGATGATGTGTATACCATTCATTTTGGCTGCAGTCCAACTTTTCCTGCAGAAATTACATTCTTTAAACACAATCTGATTGTTTGTTACCTCTAAAGAAACAAAATCAATATTGAAATACTATAAATTAATAAATATGTGGACAGTGGGAAGATAAGCATTCATAACTAAAATTTTTTCATGGCCTTCTTTCATTCAATATAATTGAATACAGAAGCTCTTCTGTGTCTGCAGGGTTTTACACAGGCAGAAGGAACCAGATTTCATTTTGCTCTTGGTATATTTTAAAAGAAATATTTCTACAATTTCTACTATTTTCTTCGTAGTCTATTCAGCAGAAATGATTCTTGCTGATGCTGCATGTCATTTCAATGGTTTATGGAATCACTGAACTTAATCTGAAATTCATTTCCACAATTATTTATATGTTCCACAAAAAATGAAAGTACACAAACTACTGGTCCTACGAACCTATCTATACTTTCTATCCTTTTCCTACTGCAAATTGAGAGGAAATCACTCACAGGTACTTTGATTCTATGTGTCATATTGCTTGACATAAAATATCATTAAAAACTATTTGAAACTGAAATGTCAGCACATACTAGAGCCAACAGGGTTATCTATCTCATTGGTGTGTCTATAGAAAACATTCATCAAAACTTAGAATGTCTATCAGAGTGTAATTACTCAAGTATTTATATCTCTGTCTAGATTTACTTCAGTGAACACCTGTTTCACAGCAAGTGAGATCAAGCATTAAAGTACCTTAACTAAGATGTAAAATCCAAGTCTTACATTTTGTGACAAGAAACAAGAGGTTACTTTGTGCGTATGACGGAAATTGGGGGAATGAATCAGGGGTGTGTGTGGTGGGGAGGAGGAAACATCATACCATGTTGCTGGCCAGATGACAGACGGAAGAATGAATGTGGGAGACACAAATCGCTGTTAAGTGTGAAGTATTTCAGAGTTTCCTTAGCAGTCCCTCTTAATTTATAAGGCACTGCCAGCTGAGTGACCAGATTGCCCCACAAGTACTGGTAGGCATTTTGAAGAGCTAAGCTAACTAAATTTGCATAGGACAGTAATTTAGTACAGTTGCCTTCTACAAGACAAGGTGAAGTGCTAACCAAGTCAATAACCTTTACACATATTTTCTACTTTGCTGACCCTTTCCATTTTTGTTTGTGAATTTACCTCTTCACATTTGATCTCTGACACTTCAGTGAAACAAACATGAAGCACATCTCACGCAGAGTGAGACCCATGCCTGGCTAGTGAGTTACTCAGGCTTTTAAATACTAAATAAAAAACACTCTGAAAATATTTGTCCTCAGTGTTGTTAGACACCTGAATAATCCTAAATTTGGCCAGGCTGAGATAAAATTACTCAAGAGTGTAAGGTTTAAAATCTTGTGTATTTAGCTGTGTTAGGCCCGTAGTTAAAAAAAGTACATGCCTGGCGAATGAACTACTTTGGAGCTGTAACTATCTAAATAATAGAAGTATCTGATTATGTGGTCAAGGGAGGTGATCTGTACTTCATTCTCATCAAACCCCACCTGAAGTACTGCATCCAGTTCTGGGGGTTCCCAGCACAAGACAGACATGGACCATCGAGCAAGTTCAGAGGAGGGCTACAAAAATGGTCAGAGAGATGGAGCACCTCTCCTGTGAGGACAGGCTGAGAGGGTTGGGGTCGTTCAGCCTGGAGAAAAGAAGGCTCCAGGGACAGCTTATTGCGGCTCTTCTATATAAAGAGGGCTTATAAGAAAGATGGAGAGACGTTTTTGCCTAGGCCTGCAATGACAGGACAAGGGGCAACAATTTTAAACAGAAAGAGGGTAGGTTTAGATTGGGCATGAGGAAGAATTTTTTTACAATGAGGGTGGTAAGACAGTGGGACAGGTTGCACAAAGCAACTGTGGATGCCCCATCATAGGAAGTGTTCAAGGCCAGGTTGGATGGGGCTTTGAGCAACCTAGTCTGGTGGAAGGTGTCCTGGCCATGTCAGGGGGACCGGACCAGATGATCTTTAAAGGTACCTCCCCACCCAAACTATTCTGTGGTTCTATGATTATAGCTGTCGGAGCCCTGAGGGCACCAGCAGGCCTTACTGCGCAGCTTCCCCTGGGGTCTCCCCAGCCCTGCCTGTGCACACAGTGTGCACAGGCACATTGAACAGGCAGGGCTCATCAAATGGGCCTTAAACTAGATTGGAAGGGGGAAAGGGTTGAAACCAGGCTCTTTAGAGGTAAGCCTCGGGGTGGTGTGCCAGTGTCCGTGGGACAGTATGCCCTTGGTTTCATGACTCAGTGAAGGCAGGGGATGGAGATTCGTGCAGCAGCAGAGATGCAAGGGTCATTGATAGGTTAGAAACTACGGCTGCTCCTGGGAATGGACAGGTAGGAGTTAAGGTTTCTCCCAGCAAAGTGGTGGCAAGACCAGTAGCCCAGCTGAAGTGCTTCTACACTAGTGCACCCAGCATGGGCAACAAACAGGAGGAGCTGGAAGCCGTTGTGCAGCAGGAAAACTATGATGTAGTTGCCATCACGGAAATGTGGTGGAATGACTTGCGCGACTGGAGTGCTGCATTAGATGGCTACAAACTCTTCAGAAGGGTCAGGCAAGGCAAGGAAGGAGAGGAGGTGGGGTGGCTCTGTATGTTAGGGAGTGTTATGAATGTCAAGAACTTAATGATGGTGACAATAAGGTTGAGTGTTTATGGGTAAGAATTAGGGGGAGGGCCAACAAGGCAGATACAAGGGAGCAATCTAGGAGGTGCCTGGAGCGTGTTGAGGATAACTTCCTGACACAGCTGGTGAGGGAGCTGACAGGGAAGGAGCCCTGCTGGACCTGTTGTTTGTTAACGGAGAAGGATTTGTGGGGATGTGACAGTTGGAGGCCGTCTTGGGCATAGTGATCATGAAATGATAGGGTTTTCGATTCTTAGAGAAGAAGGGAGGTCAGCAGAGCTGCCACCTTGGTCTTCTGGAGGGCAGACTTTGGTCTTTTCAGGAGCTTGCCTGACAGAGTCCCTTGGGAGGCAGTCCTGAAGGGCAAAGGTGTCCAGGAAGGCTGGACATTTTTCAAGAAGAAAGTCTTAAAGCCACAGGAGCAGGCTGTCCCCATGTGCAGAAAAATGAGCTGTTAGGGAAAAAGAACAGCCTGGCTGAACAGAGCGGTGTGGTTACAACTCAGGGAAAAAAGGAGAGTTTTTGGTCTTTGGAAGAAGGGACAGGCCACTCAGGAAGACTACAAAGATGTTCTAAGGCTATGTAGGGAGAAAATTAGAAGGGCCAAAGCCCATCTAGAACTTAACCTGGCTTTGGATGTTAAGACCAATAAAGTTTCTATAAATACATTAGTAATAAAAGGAGGACTAAGGAGAATCTCCATCCTTTATTAGATGAGGGTGGTAACATGGTGACAAAGGATGAGGAGAAGGCTGAGATACTTAATGACTTCTTTGCCTCAGTCTTTAGTAGTAGAAACAGTTGTTCCCTGAGTACCCAGACCCCTGAGCTACTAGATAGGGACGGGGAGCAGAATGAAGCCCCTGTAATCCAAAGGGAGATGGTGAGCGACCTACTACAGCACCTAGGCATACACAGGTCTAGGAGGCTGTATGGGATCTACCTGAGGGTACCGAGGGAGCTG
>VYZM01006169.1:0-20211 GCA_013398915.1 Dromas ardeola
TTCATGATCGCTACAGCCTAGATGTGTCTCACCTGCACAGGCATATAGGTTGGGAGATGGCAGTTATGTATGGTTGGTTGACCACAACTTGAACTACCCTAGAGCACATATGGGCTTTCTAAATACAATTAGCTTGGTTTTCAAACGACTACTGGTACTGAAGCAGGCACTTAATTTGCAAATGTACTTGTAGTGCATGCAAATTTGCTAAATGCAAATACCCTTTTTAGCCTTTTAAACAAAGTGCTATTTGCATCATTTTATTCACAGTCTGACAATCTTCTGAAGATTTAGTTTTCAGGCTAATCTTCTGATGCCTGTTGCAAAAGTCAGCAAAATCATGGGGTGTAAGATTCACCCAGGATGATGAATATGAAGCAAACTTTTATGTCTACCTCCTTACAATCATTGGGAAGAATCAGACCCATTTAGGACAATAAAATGTGTCATCTGACAAGTAGTGCTTTCTGCCTTGGAATGACATGAATTGCACCTTATTCTTGCTCATTTTTCTCCACTGACCAGGGAGAAAAAGTAAATGACTCACTGAGTTGCAAACATCTATATTGGTCAGATTAATCTCGTCATAGTTTTCTAAAGATAGTTAAGATAAATCCAAGACTATAAATCTCTGCAGACTTTCTTAATTTATTTTTTTTAGCTCACCGAGTAGTATGTATATAAAAAAAAAAAAATAGCCTTGTTTAGACATTTAAATAGGCAATGATTATTTCCCAAATTTGACCAGCTAAGGATGGCTCTTTTCAAGACACTATCCATCTCTCTGTCCTTTCCCATTCCTTAGTATTATTTAAGAAGAGTCATTTGGGGACTGGGGAGGGAATTGGGCTGTTGGTTGTTCTGCTTTGTTTCTTTACAGATACTATTAGAAAGCTCCTCATTGCAAAATCAAGCTGCCAAAGTCGGAGAGTTGATTTATGTCCTCTTGTGCCTTATGGTCTGTGGTGCATTTAAAGTGGATTGTCCCTGTGCTGGGTTCTCTCAGGACTACATCAAAGCACTGCTTCTTGCTGTAGGAGTGGGGACGTACTGCACACTCCACAAGGCAGCACAGAGGCGCCCAGTCTTTTACTACTCAGACATCTGGTATCACTTACAGAATCCTGTGTAGCACAACAGGGAGAACCATTTCTTGCACATCATTTGCTCAAACTTTGCAATGGTGATACTTTGCATTCAGTTCTGGAGTTAGCCATAAATATTAAAGGCAGATAAGCAGACTTTTAGTAAAAGAGAGGGCAGACAACGAAAAGCCAAATTCTGTCATCTTTGTCCTGTCAACATCATTCCAGAACTTTTACAGGTTTAGTGGTCCAGGTTATATGAGCAGAAGTTGTACCTCCACCTGCACCAGTAACAAGGTGGGTTGTGGAGTGCCCACATCCAAACAGAAACTTGCCTGTCAGGGAAGAATATCAAATAACCTATTTCTCACATCAATAAACAGCAGAGCATTAACATTTCATATTTATTGTTCTCAACCCTGATGTCTGTCTTTGTGTTTTTTTCCCTAGAGGAGCTATCTGTGGAAGAGACCTTATCTCAGCTTTGTACGGAGCTGCAGGTATTTTCTTCAGCAGAATCTGCCCATACTTTTTTCAAGTCCATTTTTTGAGTGAACTGAGACAGCCCAGACACATATCAGAGTGGGGAGAAAGGGAACTTTGTGCCAGCCAAAGTTTGTTGAATGTTTCTCTTCCACCAACAATTTCACATAATTTCGATTAGTCACTTACAAGATGTTTCTGTCACATTTAACAAGTCACCAGCTGCATTGCTTTAACATCCTTCAGTGAGCCTAGCCCTGAGTATCAGAGCATGCAGAAAAATATGGTTTGGGGGCAGGTTGCAATTACAGCTTTTATGCTGACAGGAGAAAAGACCCTTTGGCAGGTTGTACAACCATATCTTTTCAAATAAAAATGCCTCAGTATGTAGGGAGGCTCATGGGATGAAAAAAGTGATTTTGGCACAGAAGCAACTGAACTACTCTCTCGAACTTGCTTCTAGCATGTTCATTTAAAGTGAGACACAAACAAGTCCTCAATGGTGCCAGGAAAAAAGTGCATGTGTCAGCTGATCACTGGGGAAAATGCTTTACAATCAGAGATTTAATAGATTTGATTTGCTCAGTTTATTAGCAGGGGGGACAGCATAAAGAAGAATGACAAAATAACAATTAACGGAGGGAAGCTAAATCCAAACTAAACTGGAAGTACATTCACACTCCAGTCACAAATGGTAGGCTAATTTTTGTCAGCCATAGGTGAAAAATATTTGAAATAGCAGTTTTTTTAATTTTAAGTCATGACCTGGATACTTTACAAGAAATCTGATTTCATATAGATTTGATTTAGAAAAGTATAAGTTACTGGGCTCAGCTTTACTAGATTTAGAAGGTGTAAGGGTATAGGAGGTCAGACCATACAATCTATGTGTGTCCCCTTTGAACTTATTTTCTATTTGTCTGGAAAAGTCCAAGTTGGCTTGGCATACATCAGAAAATACCAGCATTAATTTCTCTGAATTTTCTAATTCCTGTCCAATTTTTGTTCTCCCCAAAACCTTATTGACTTCTTTTGCATGACAATATTAATAAAGCCAGACTACTTTGACTGTCGTTTGATAGCTGCTGGGAAGAGCGTAGCAACAAATAGGTGAACACAACAACTAGAACAGCTGGTCGTCTGGAGTGTTATAAAAACTTTGGTTTTCTTGTACGTCATGAAAACATTTTGCCTGAGCATCCTGGGATGATATATTTGATCCATCTATGCATAATGCGATGGTGAAGACGGTGAATTTGCAGACACTTTCAAGACATAAATGTTGAGCTCTTTTACAATATTGGTGGGAAATAGGTGCAGCATTGACCGTCCCTGCAGTGTAAGTGCTGAAGTCATATGTACCTCTGAATGGTGTACAGATTAGTATTGGCAATGCTCTCCCGGTATTTTGCCTCTAGGAGTATGTGAACTAAAACCATTTCTTTTCAGCAGAACATGCAAAAACCAGTTATTTTTAAAGGCAGAAAATGCTATCAAAAACCATGCAGAGAGAAGCCTGTGGGGTTAGTCTCCCATTACTACTGTGTTACCAGAGCCAGGTCCACTTTTAAAACTAAATACAAACAAAAGAAGGGAAAAAAAGTGAGTTTAACCTGACATAGCTTTGTATTCAACCCAAGAACACAGCAGATACTCAATGCAGGAGAAAGTGGAAGGGAAATATTTTTGTAATTGAGATTGATTTATCAACAAACAAGCAAAAATAACTCCTCAAAAAAACTTCTCGATTTGTTTTGGGTGACAGTAGTGTTAAAGCCAAACTACCCTGAGTGGGGCTTGAAAGGTGCAGTCACAGGGAACAGCCCAGGAGCAGGTATGTGAATGGAGTAGCCAGCATCACATTTGGTGATCATTTTAATTGCTGGGTTTTGCTCTGAGGAACTTAGTCCCTGGGATTTGACCTGCATTGCTAGTGTTGCTAAGCTCTTGTCCTGTGTGTGGCAGTGCAGTAAGGGTCTCACAACTAGAAGCAGACATTGTCTTTTCCTTCCTTCCTTCCTTCCTTCCTCTCTAATATGTTCAAAAGGTTAAGAACCAATGAACTAGAAAAATAGCCATCATACACTTATTCCTAGTACGGCTTGTATTAATAATGCATCTTCTTTGAAGGCTGTGCTTTCATTTATGATGTAGGAGGCAGCTTACTGACTAAATAAAAAACCTAAAAATCGACATACAGCATATAAAATTGAGCGCAATAAATAAGGTAGTGCCCTGCCTCTGCAAAGAGAAATGATTGGGCAGGATCTTTTGTCTACCAGTATCCTCCTGATCTTTCCAGTTCCGGAATGGGTACTGGAGCTTGTGCCGTTTTTGACAAGTTGTTAAAATTGAGCAGCACCCAAACAACGTAAACTCAGTGACGATATCTTTGTTGTCCACACACGCATTTTCTCTGTTTCTCTCTCTCTCACACAGACAATTTGCTTTTAATCATGGCTTAGTTTGCAGTGTCACCAGTCTGGAAACTACCTGCATAATAAAATGTGAAAAATAAACAGGCTTTCAGCTAGACTACTGTCCTAACCAAAAAAAGACCTGGCCAAGAACTGATAAGTTATTCCTCTGGTATAATTTCTGGTGTATTTCTGGTAGTATTACAGCTTTCATGGAAGGAGGTAGGGACCCTAGGAATAGATGAAGGCTCAGTTCTGTTTTCTTTGTGCCAAAACATGGAGGTGAAATGCAGTGTCTCTCTCTTGTTAAAGATATTGTGAAACCAGGGAGATTGATATGCAGAGACTTTGCTGCTGACATGCACTTCCTGGGCTGCAGAGCTTTAAAGCTGAATTGCAGCCTAGAGCTGGAGGGCAGGGAGGGCCCCAGCATGTCCTAGTGTGGGAGAGAAGCACCAGCAGACTCTGGGATGTCTGTTTTCATCATGAGTTTGAGGACACAGTGTTTTGAGTTTGGGGTTTGTTGTTCGTCCCCCCGTCCCCTCCCCCCCGAGTTGATAATTGGATAAATCCCAATTACCCATCTGCTATCCTAGTGTGACATGGCTGAGAAGGCTCCTGTTGCTACCGGAAAGGAGATGACGGGCCATGGTTTATTATTTCAGAGCATCCGGCACCACCTGGTGGATAATTTGGAACCCGCTTCCTTTGATTATTTTTTTTCCCAATTACTACAGCTGCAGTAAAGTGTCCACAAAAATTGAGGCTGTTCCCACTTCTTGCTTTCCAATTTTGTAGCTGAGACCCTTTGTGCTAAAATACGTGGCTTCTAAAGAGTAAAAGAAAAAGACTCACCATCTTTATTTGGGGTAAAATAAATAGTAGCTTTAACAATAATTCTAAATCAGGAGGAACTTTTCTTGTTGTTCCTAAAAGGATATAATCTAACATATAAACTTATTTTCCTTCATGACACTGTCTTGATCTCAAAATGTCCTTTCTCTTCTCCAGCTGCTGAGCAATCCGGAGAAGATGGCAGAACAGATAAGCAAGGACCTCGCCTGGCTTTGCTCCCACCTCCTGGCCCTGTGGACCCAGTTCCTGGAGGTGGCAACTCTCCACCCAGAAGTCACAGCTTATCTGACTCAGGAACATCACATGCTAAGGGTACTGTTAAGAAGTTAAAAGCAAGTTCAGTAGCTTCCTGATAGACATTAATGATTTATCTGGATATATATTTCCAATACTATTCTGCCCATATGAGTATTTATCAGAGATGGGGTGAGCAGGACAAGGGGTGAAGAAGAGGTGAAGCACAGGATATAAATTACAGATTTCAATTTCTGAAATGAAGGCTGTTACTTTTATGGGACCCAGGATCCTGTGTAAAATGAACAGACTTTAAACACCAGAATCCAACATGGAACAGGAGGTGGGTGGGAAGAGGTAGATACCTCCTGTACTTGCTAGATATCCATAAATCATAAGCATTTGTTTTAAAAAGCACAAGCATCACAATGACAAATAACCAAAAAGATGATTTTATCCAAACCTCTTTCACAGAACTACCATGAGGAATATTGATTTGTTCTCTTCACTATGTCATATATATCTATATCTATATATATATCTCTAGTTCTCACCTTTCCCCTAGTGAGGTGCACACCTCACACAAAATATTAATATTGTTCATGTGGAAATTGCTTCTTGCACATGATAATAAAGAAGGCAAAAAAGCACTTGTCTTTTGAACTAACTTTGTCAGATCTGCTTATCTGATTAGCTCAGAAAGTGCTGTGTCTTCCATTGGGATGTTTTTAGTTATTGACCAGACATAAGCTCAGCACATCATAGAATCATGGAATCATAGAATCATAGAATCATAGGGTCGGAAGGGACCTCTGGAGATCATCCAGTCCAACCCCCCTGCCAGAGCAGGGCCACCTTAGAGCAGGTTGCACAGGAATGCGTCCAGGCGGGTTTTGAATGTCTCCAGAGATGGAGACTCAACCACCTCTCTGGGCAGCCTGTTCCAGTGCTCTGCCAAAATACCACCTAAGCTGAACTCATAGCCTGTTCTAATCATTCGAGAAAAGGGTAGGATTCACCTTACTTAGCTTTAGGCATCTACAGTGTAGGTATTGACATCACAGCTTATGTTCTGGTTCCTGTCAAAGTCAGTGGAGGTCCAGTTACTCTCCAGAGTAATAAGAACAACTCTCTGGTTGCTTTCCCAAAGAGCACAGCTGAGCTTGCAAAAAGGAGGCATAAAATTCAGGAAGAGGTGACTGATGCTGAAATTCCCCTGGTTATTTTGTCTAGGTCTCCCTTAGCTATCAGCTGAGGGAACCAACGCTCTAGGCTCCCGGCTCCAGCAAGGTAAATCCCAGCCTGTTGTTCCAGCCTCGATTGACGCCGACTTCCTGCTTGATCTTTGGCAAATCACATATCTTCATGTGCTTCAGTTCCTCCCCATATCAGCTGTGTGTAACGATACTTTCTCAGCTCTGGAAAACAGTTTGAGAGTCCCAGATGAAAAGACTTACTATTAAGATACAATCTTTTTGAAGACACAGTAGTGCTTTTTTTAGAAAGGTTGTTTGTTGAAGCACAGCTGGGATTTAGGGAGATGCTATGACATATGCTTTTCACTACCATTTTCTGACACTGTAACAAGGGTCACTTTTACAAATATTATTAGTAATGTATGGGCTGCAGTTTAACAGCTTAGTACATTTGATTGCATATTATGCTTGATTCATTGAAACTCAAAGTTTATTCCAGGGCAGATAGCAGCACTGAATTTTTTATAGCTTGTTTCACACTCTGTGCTCTGCCAGACGCTTCAGATCTGTGGCTCTTTTGTAATTGATTATCCAACACTGAACAGATCTAAAGTCCATGAAGAGATTTGAAGAACTCTCGTTTGTAAGTATCATGACACGGGCAGATGTGTTTCTACCATGATAGAGCCTATTCTCCTCTGGGCTGGTATATAAGGCTTCTTTTACTCTCTTGGGAATCGCTGTGTATGTTCCCATAGAAGACATGATCAATTATGAATTTAGTAACTCACTCCATTGCTGCTATATTATTTGCATGGTGGGAAAGGAAGAAAAGTTCCCAATTTTAAGCTTACGGGGGAAAACGGGAAATTTTAGAAAAGCAGTCAGGAGATGCACATAAGCAAATCATGATTTACTGTCAAGGGACATTTCTTACCTCCCAGCAAAGTATGCAACAGCACCTGGTTTGTGCTGGACTAGGAAAGTAAAGCAGAATTGAGCTCTTTGTGTCTTTCTGTCACCAGAATGGTGCAAAGCAGACAGAGCATACTAAGGGATCTGGTCCTGACAGTCACTGCTCTGTTATTCACTTGAGTGTACTTGACACCTTTCAGCACATCTTAGGTTTTACTTGTATGTTTCTCTCTCAGGTGAGGAGATTCTCAGAAGCCTTCTTCTACACCGAGCACCAGAAACTCGCTGTGCTCACATTCCAGGAAGGCCTGTAAGTAGCCCATTGAGCCTTCCCTGTCACTGGGACAACTGAAAATGTAGTTTAAAACATTTTGAAATGAAGACTGAGGTCTTCTCTGCTGGATATGGAGGAGTTTAGTTTGAGAGAAGTCACTGGGTCTGTTCTAGCTCCATATTGTAAAACCATTTAAATCAGTGTTAAAAGTAAGTGACTCCAATCAAGCCCCAGAGAGTATTAATTTCAAGATTCCTATATTCTCGGGATATGATGAAGGAGATCCTCTTTCCCTACCTCTCTTCTTAGTCACAGTTGGGTGCATTTCTCTTCAGGGTGTATCTCCACCACCACCACCAGCCTCAGAGCAGGAAGAAATATTTTTTGATGTCTTTCTTCAATTAACTTCCTAAACCCACCATACCAAATCCAGTACCGGCACTTTTAATGGGAAATAACTGCTGACAAGCAACAAAAGCTTAACATTTAAAAATTTACTTTTTACCATTCCTAATATACATTTTTGAGGGTAGGCAGTCAGGGATTTCTTTTGGTGTTTAGTCCAGCCCTACTTTCCATAGCAGAAAGAATCTTTAAATGCAGAGAGGAGCACTAAACAGCCAATGCAAACTTGTGAATGTTCACTAGATGCAGCAGTTGAGGATGAGAATGGGGAATACCACCACATTAGCTAGAGGAACTGTGGGAGTGATGTGACCTCAGGGCTGATAATTAACTGACCAAGAATCAACAGTGCAAAATAGTCCAGGAAAACAAGTGTTGCACTGGGCTGCATTCATAAAAATATGCTATAAAAAATTGTCAAAGTATTTCCTTCTACTTGACTCTTCCTGCTTGGAGCCAAGCTGGGCAGTATGAGGAGCCAGCTTTAAAACTACACCAGGACAAATCCTGCCTTCAGTTTTAGCCAATAATCCCTAGTAGAGCGCATGGATAATGCTCAGAACCTGACACCTGAAGGCAGAGTTCAAAGAAAGATGCTCAGATTTGAATTTCTGAGTAGTGAGGGACTATTTGTGCAGTGAAACTGCCTGTCACCACAGGGGGACCACAGCATTACCAGCATGGAAACCCATCTTTCAGAAGGGGTTTAAAGGCCATGACATGAGGTCCTGTCATGATGATGAGGCTTAAGTGAGACATCTGCTCCTGACCTAGTGCAAAGAAGAAAATTACTTTCTCAGAGCTGTCACTAGAGATATTAGGGCTGATTCAGTGTTGGTAGAAAGGGTCGTGGCTTCATTAGCAGATGGGTTGTACAAGGCTACCTTGTTCTGCCAAATTGGAGCAGCACCGTGGCTGCAGGGGCCCAGCTGTGCTCACTTAGTCCTGCCACGTCAGGTTTTGAGTGAGCTATGTACAAGGAAAACCCCATGTCAAGATCCCGGGGTGAGGGCACAGACGCTTATGGCCCCATTCAAGCAAATATAACCCTTCCCAGGGGGAAGCCTAATTGCATGAAGTGCTTTTGTTTATCCAGGCAGCCACAGAACTAGCCCGTTTCCTAGAGATAAACATATTTTTTCCTCAGTGATTATCAAGGAGACTGAGTTAAAAAAAAAGTAAAATAGTTTACAAAATTTAAACGTTGTCTATGTAGTAAATTCGGTCTACACAGGCCTCATGGCAGAATAATGTTTGCGTTTTGATTTTGCTAGATGACGTTGTTGGAAAAACAGAGTCTTGGCTGCCAGAGTATTATTAATGTTGGGGGTGGCAGTAGGGAGTATTAATTGGATTCACAGAGTCTCCAGGTGAGATCAGCTCTCAGCGTGCCAGGTGCTGTACAACCACCTCAAACAGTAACAGTTTTTTTCTTTCTTCCTTCTTACCAGACAAGAGCTGGTTTTTGCCTCCCGTACTGCTGTTGTGAGTTCTGTGTGAGGCCATGCGCCTACATACCTGGCAGCATTTGACTGCTTAGACAGAGGAGGACACACCATTTTCAATAGGCTGGGCATCACACAGGGTGGGAGGCTACAGTGGGTGACATATCCTCCCAATATTTTACAGAAAAAATATTTTTTCCACACCTATCAATATCGATGATTCAACTTTTGTGCCAGAGATTAGTCTTGAAGCAAGTTTAGTTTATTATTTTTTCATGTGGTCTTTAGTAAAACACTGATGCCATTAATTAATATGTCAGTGAGAACTTATCATGGTGCTAAGAGCTAACTCTAAATACAGCCTTTTGCTGCAGGTAATAATGAGCAGTTAGCTGGTTGTGACTCCTGTCTGAGTCGTGTTTTAGCAACCACTGATTTGCCTATCCTTGAGGAAAAAATAACTGGCCTACAGGTAAGAGCAAATGATAGACAGCAACAGCTCTGTTCTGAAGTTGAAGCTGATATTTGCGTCTGAACATGGTAATCTTCCATGCTGGCACGAGGACAGACCAATTGAATTGCAAAGGTGTTGAGTTTTGCTTCATCATGTATGATGAGTGTTTGTTCCAGTTAACTGCCATATGGTGGTTACCTGCCTTCTGCCAATGATAATCTGAAATATTCCCATTGTGCTGTCCTATAGGATATGTGCAGAATTGCTTTCAGCTGACCATCTATGAAAAGCTTGTTGCCTTCCTCTTTATTCCTATGGATAAACAGACTAATACATCAAAGTGTCAACACAAATAAACACACGTTGATGTTTTCCTCATTTTTTGAGGAAGATGCTTACATAGGAAAGCTCATCAGAAGTAATAATTTTTGTATTTATTGTAGCCAAACCCACAACCATGTGCCAGTTTAACATCACATTCCCTGATGAAAGCCAGGTGGCATTTTACATGGCCCAAAAGATGGAAACAGACAGTCGTTCTAGTTCTGTCAACAGGCAGAAGCTGAACTGATGTGTCTTAGCTCTTCCAGGTGCATATGTATGTGAGATATCGCAGTGCTCTGAGGACTGGTATAAGTGAGATAGAGGGTCTGCCATGTGTCCTTCTCGGCCTTATTCCTCCCCATATTGCTCAACCAAATTTTTGATCATTGCTTCCTGCATCTGGGTTTTGAAACCCTTGGCAGACCTTTTTTCCTGACCGGGAAGCTAACTGAGGGATCTAGTGACCCCTGGGAGGAGAGCAATGAGTTGTGGTAGCTAACAGAAGCCTGTGACAGGAACAGATGGAACAATTTCAAAAAAAGACAGAGGTTTTGCAGTGAGGGAATGTGCAAGTTGTAGGTATCTA
The DNA here is from genome assembly GCA_013398915.1 of Dromas ardeola. Classification (NCBI taxonomy): domain Eukaryota; kingdom Metazoa; phylum Chordata; class Aves; order Charadriiformes; family Dromadidae; genus Dromas; species Dromas ardeola. The sequence goes on from VYZM01006169.1 coordinate 10,674, forward strand.
ACTGAGAAAGAAATCAACTGATGGGAGACTTCCTAGGAGCGCTGGGAACCCCCTCATCATGCAGTACTGTCTCTTCTCCTTTTAAGCACATTGCCTCTGTCTTCTGCCTACACATCCAGCTTTGCTGCTGGGCTTGCAGTGATGAAGAAACAGCATGGTAACTACTCAAACACTCAATTTCTCTTGCACTTCGCTGCTAGGATCCAAAGTCATGGACAGATTTCTACAGAAATTCGTAATTCGGAGTACTTCACCAGCATGCCCCCGCTTCCAGCAGAATGCCTTGACATAGACGGAGACTGGAACACGCTCCCAGTTATCTTTGAAGATAGGTACATGGATATGCCTTGCAAAGGTGAGTGAAACACCAGAAGGTACAGCTACATGAGACAGCTTGAGCTGAGGGAGGTTCACTTCCCCAGGTAAGTGATTTCACAGCCCTTGGTCTGACTCTGGCTTGGATTAGAATGTGATCCACTATGTAATACAGTTGAATTCTTCTGTTTTCCTTAGTAGTAAACTAGAGTATTTCCTCAAACTTCATATTTTTCATCTTCAAAGTAAGCTGTTTAGTTACAAGAGCTGGAGGCAAAAACTGGAAAGAAAAAAAAAAATCTTTTGGATTCTTGTTGAAGTACAAATTTAAAGGAAAAACGGCATTGTGAATTTCATCCGTAGTGTGACATCTAGTGGTAAGAAAACTCAGAACAACCCCCCACAATTTCAGCGTGAAGTCCAACACTGTCCCTGAAAGGCAGCATTGCTTTCCAAAAAAAAAAAATTATTTTCCCCTTGAGTAATCAAATCAAACTTTTAATTAAGAAGTTATTTAGTTCTGTAGATTTTTACTAGAACCTCATAGCACTTGGGTCCCTTTTCTTTTCACCCAACTATTAAGAAGCAAGGAAGCAATATGCATTAATATTGTAGGTGGTAATAGTCTAGTAAATATGACCTGTAGTCCAAAATTTCCTCTTTTCCAGAGTTATGACCTGTGGTCCAAAATTTCCTCTTTTCCAGAGTTACCCAACTGCATAAATTTTGACAATGCTCATTAAAGGTATTAAAACTATTAAACTGGGTATTAAATTGACTCACAAGCAAGAGATATACTATGAACAATGTCGTATGGCAGCGGGGATACAAAGAAGTGTCAGCTCTGTTTCACTTACCTATGCTGTAGAAACTATCAGTTTAGACACAATTATACTGAGGAAAGTATATTTTGTTGATACTGTCTTTGGCTGAACTATACCTGTTCATTGCATATAGTTCTAGTTAAATGCACTCTGGCATTTATATAATATGCCTCTAATGTATGTGTTATTTCTGTAATATAAATATACATATTTTTTTAGGCCTTCCAATCACTTTTCAAAGTTCCACATCGCCTTGAGGTATTCTGTTGTGGTCTTGCATGTACCAATTCTCTTTTTTTTCTTTCTTTCAGATCAGAATTTGGAAGTTTTCCCAGATTTTGAGGTTCCTGCAAATACCCAAATGGATGTAATAGGTGACAACGAAGATTTTACATCAAATGATGCCACTGCAGTAATGAAAGGAGACTTTGGGAAAGGTACTCTGATAATACACACAGACAGGATAAACGGGAATCCCTCCTGCATATACAATGGTACTGAAGGTGCTGCTTATACACCTAAGGGTTTAAACCAGCACTCCACATCTCAGGTATGTACAGTGAACAAAGGCGGCCAAAGGAAACCTGAAAGCATTTTTGTTTCAAGTAAGGGAACTACTTGCGGCTCAGAGCAAGGCAATACAGAGTGCACAGCAGAAGACTTTAAAACATCCAAGGAAGTTTTATTAAGAGACAATAGACTTGTGGCAGATGTAATCTGCAAAGATACACAACCCAGCAATAAGGATTCCCAGAAAAGTGAGCCTATGTTAATTGTCAGTGCCCAGCATGAGCACTCATGTGGAGCATGTGGAACTGATGGCTTGGAAGACAGGACCAAAATACATAAAACAGATGAATCTAGTCATCCTGAGAATAATCTCACTTCATCTGAGCTTGAGTTGAATGAATTAACCACTCTTGAAAAAACAAGCGATCCAGACACCAAGGCTCTGCTCCCTGTTTTGAAAACTTTGCCCACACACAGCGTTGAAGTGAAATTTTTCACAAAGGAGCAACGAGGTGAGGAGTGTGAAGAATTTACCCTGATGTCAGGGGTTATAAAAAGATCCTCCTCTATAATATCCGATTCAGGCATTGAAAGTGAACCAAGTTCAGTGGCGTGGTCTGATGCTCGTAGCCGGGCACTGGAGCTGCCCAGCGATCGAGAGATCCTGCACCACTTGGTACGAAGGCACGCCATCCACCGAAATTCCCTGGAGGGTGGCCACACAGAAAGCAATACTAGCTTGCCCAGTGGGATCCAAGCATCGCTCACATCCATAAGCTCTTTGCCCTTTGAGGAAGATGAGAGGGAAGTGGAGCTTACCAAGCTGACCAAATCTGTCTCAGCTCCTCAGATCAGTAGCCCAGAAGAGCCTGTGGAGGAGGTGGATATATCCAAACACAGTGAAGCATCCTCAGGAGATTCAGGAGGAAACTTAAAAAGTTACATGGAAAGAGAGGGTGAGGATGGTCAATTAGTTGTGGACTTTCTTGGGTGTCAAATCACCATTGAAAGTGAACAATTAGAACAAGGAGGACACCCCAAACCCTCTGTCAAACACAATAGCAGTAACATTGAGTTACAAGGGGAGGAGGACAGGGAAGATTTTCCAGAGAATTACTGTAGTTTGGAAAGTGCAAGACCACCCGTTTGTCCAAACCAGCTCAGAGATAATGTCTCTAAATGCCAGTCACTGGAGAGCAATGGTGAGTGCAGCTTAAAAACACCAAGGGCTTGTAATTACTTGGACAAAAATATAGATAAGTTTGATAGATGTATTGAGGATCCAAAGGATAAACTTAAGCTCGACAACATAAAAATACAACAAGGCTTTTATTCCAATAGCAGAATTTCAGAAGAGGAGAGTTTCTCACAAAGCATAAAGCCAGTACCAGATTTTTGCTATCCTGTTCCAGCTCCTTCAGAGACCTCAACTGAATTTGGCTCAATGCAAGGGGAGTGTGGTAGCTCTCTTGCTGATGAGAGTCCAGCAGTGTATGCAGAAATGCAGGGCTTACAAGAAATCGAGCTCAATGACTCACCTGCCTCAGCAGACCCTGCTGCAAGATCCTACCAGGCTGAATATCCTCAAGAACCCAACAGCCAAGAGCATAAACTTGTAGCTAATGGCACCGGGTTTCATTCAGCGACGACGGAGGGAGTAGCCCTGGAAAGCAGAAAGGCTGTTGATGTGGTTAACCTGTCTGTCTCTTGCACAGCCACGTGTCTTCCCTTTTCTTCTGTGCTCAAAGAGACCCCTGCTATGGTCGGCTTCTCTGCAAAGCAGGCTGCATTCCCCATCACACGCCAGCCTCTGGGCTCTTTCGGAGTTGTCTCCTCTAATTCAAATGAGGTGGATGAAGAGACTAATGAAAGGATGCTGAAGTAAGAATGTCTAATTGCTTTCTTTATTATTGTTACTGTAATGCCAAGAGACCCTGACAAAGTTCGGGGCATTAATAGAGTAAGCAGAGGGCAAGCTTGCGTTCAGAGTCATCTAAAATAAATAATCCAAACAGACAGATGGTTTATATAGAATAAATAATCTTAATCTTTAAAATCTGGCCCTCCTTCATGAAGTCAAGGTTACACAGACTTGGATATTGATCCCAGACAGTCAGTTCACTACGGCAGTGTCATAGCTTGTTTTTCTCTTCTGCTTCAATAATTGCACTCATCAGCTAAACTATGAAACAGGAGCACAGATTGACTGGTAGGGTTTCAGCTTTAGTTTCTCAAAGTGGATAATGGGAGAACTGGCATCCTGGGTAGCTGGAGAAGAGGGTTGTTGTTTTTTTTTTCTTGTTTCACTGCCCATGCCAAAAGTGCCACATCATGGCCTTGATGTCACAGTGGCCCATTTCACAGATTGACACCCTAACACGTGTATACTTCTGTTATATTTTGATGTCTCTGCTGTGCTGAGGGAAAACAGTAGCATGGGTATTTCTCAACTCATTCAGCTGTCCAAAATGTTGGATTTCTGCATGTGCATTCATTTGTGACCCAAGGCTTTACTTTTATTTCCTAAAAGCATCTTGAGGTTTGTTTTATAGACCCTGCTGAAAGTGCTGCTTAATCTAAGCACAAAATTTGTTCCATCTTTGTGAAGCAAAATATTTAGGCATGTATTCATGCACATGAATCCAGGGCCTCCAAGTCCATGGACCAACTGCTCAATTTTTTGTTCTTGTGTCCCTTTAAAGTCAGTAGGGCTAATGTAAGTAATTGGTCACCATTATATTGTGGCCTTAAGCTATCCCCAAGCTTTAAAGGTTTATATCTCCTAACCTGGTCCATCCCAGTTTTCTACATAATTCTACACTTCTGTTGTGATTATTCATTCCTAAAAGCTACTGAAGAGTTTGGCATGTTCAGCCAGGAGAATGCTTCAGGGTGAGTTTGTGTGTGTCAAATTTAGGCCCTGGCTTAATTCTTTCAGCACTGAATTAACTCTTCCTCTTAGCTACTAAATGTTTTCAAAAGAACCTGAAAACAAACAACACCAAAACTATCTACCATATGAGGTGCATCCTTTAACTCCTCAGTCTGAGGAATGGGGATAACACCTTCTACCTGCCTACAAATGCATCTGATGCTAGCAAAATGATATATTTTGCATTTCAGTGTCTTTAAGGCTGATGATACTATTAAGATGCAAAAATTGCTAATTCTGTGTCTTAGTCTCGTTGTTATGATTTTTTGGATATTCTTTTGTAAAAGATTATTTTTTTGTCAATTCTTCGTTCCTCTGGCAGGTGTGAGATGCTTATGGGCTTTAGCTATTACCTGTATGTAGCCAAATCACTCAGAAACAGTTTTTGTTCCCTGCATCCTGGTTTGTCTCAATCAGAATAGATGAGGAATAGCATCCACATCTCTATTTGCAAGTTGCACACATAACTTCCTACAAAGACCAGCCTCCTCATTTCTAGTTTTAAGGTTTGTTGTTGAACACCCAGTTCTATTGTGATTAATTAATGTATTCTCCAGTTTTTATCAGGCCAAAGAAAAATTTAAAAAAGAAATGAAGATTGAAGGATTTCTGTACAGTGACTTATCTGTACTAGCTTCTGATATCCCATATTTTCCACCAGAGGAAGAGGAAGAAAATTTGGAAGATGGAATTCACCTGGTTGTCTGTGTCCATGGATTGGATGGTAAGGCCAGGAGGAATTGTTGTTTGGAAGTCATTTTGGTGTGAACAAAAAAAAGGGCAGATGTTCAGCAAGTATGAAAGAATGGAGAGTCTAAGGAAAGAATTTATCTTAGCTAAGTATTTAGTCCTTATTATGTTATTCAGTCCATTGTAATAAAGGATCTAGGAGAATATGCAGTATTTGCTCTATTGGGTGCTGCAACTTTTTTTGTTGTTTTTTAAACAGAATTCTACACCAAGGTGTAGAATGTGTATAAGAGGAGTGTATTGCAGTAACTCTTCTTGTCTTTCTGATGATGCTTGGATGTTTTGCAGTATGTCATCAGGATGAAAACATTATTTAAACCACCCACCCCACCCCCCTGCCCCGTTATAAGGTAGATAGTGGCTGGCTTTAGAAAGTAAGAGAATAAAAATAATTATTCACTGTAGAGTGAACTCCAGCATGGCTTGGAATTTTTTACATTGTGCTTTCTAAGCAGAAAACAGCTATGTTAAACTTGAAACTTCTCTTGACAAATTATTGGTATCAATGGGAAAGGTGTAGATGCTGACCTTGAAACTACAGAGAAGGAGGGGTGGAGACTCTGAGATCTCAGGCATTCTCAGAAGGGTGGAAAACCAACACCTGCTGGCTTGAGCAAGGACCATTTGCCATTCAATATCTCAGTGGCAGTAATGTCCTTCTCACGAGGTGGAGGAACCTCCTTTTCATAGAATCATAGAATGGTTAGAGTTGGAAGGGACCTTAAAGACCACCTAGTTCCACCCCCCTGCCATGGGCAGAGACACCTCCCACTCGACCAGGCTGCTCAAAGCCCCATCCAGCCTGGCCTTGAACACCCCCTGTGATGGGGCATTCACAGCTTCCCTGGGCAACCCGGGCCAGGGTCGCACCACCCGCACAGTAAAGAATTTCTTACTAATATCTAATCTAAATCTACCCTCTTTCAGTTTAAATCCATTACCCCTAATCCTATCACTACAGTCCCTGATCAAGGGTCGCTCCCCATCTTTCCTGTCAACCCCCTTTAGGTACTGGAAGGGGCTATAAGGTCTCACCAGAGTCTTCTCTTTTCCTGGCTGAACAGTCCCAACTCTCTCAGCCAAATGTTTTTCAACAAAAAGTTGCAGAAGACTCTGAAATTTCCTAGTATGGAATGGGGCATCTCCCAAAATATTAGGAGCCTGACAGTATTTCAGCACCAGCTCTAATTATGAATATGCAGAGGCAGGCTACTCTACACCTGAAGGTACAGTCCTATATCCCAGCACATATTCCGAGGTCCCTGGCAGGGCTGCAGTGTCCCCTGGGAGCCTCACCAGCCCTGAAGGTGGAAGGATAGACCTCAGCTTTTTGTCTTTTTGTTTTACCTCTGCTGTCCAGTAAATAGGAGACAGAATTATTCTGGGCCTGATCTTTGTCCTTTCTTCCCCACCATTTATGCAGTCCTCAGCAGCAGGGAGTCCAACCCCACATTGTGCAGGCTGTGGTTATTCTTGCTCTCCCGCTGTTTCAATGTGTGATCCCATGGTGTGATGAGCTGTCTTAGCAGCACTTAGCAAGAGCTCCCTGGTGTCAAGGTTTAAAGGAAGATGAATGTATTAAATTGACTCTATATTAGTTATTTTTCTGTTGAATTAGATCTTATAAAGTACCATTTATTTCTAGGTAACAGTGCAGATCTGCGGCTGGTAAAGACTTTTATAGAACTGGGACTCCCTGGTGGAAAACTGGACTTCCTAATGTCTGAAAGAAATCAGGTAGTACAGAGCTAATTTCTGTCTTCCTTTAGATCTGCTACAAGCTGTTGACATTGCTGAAACAGGGCCTTCAGGAAAGCCATTTCACCAGCTGAATGCAGCAGAAGTACCAGGGAATTTTATGTAGAATTTAGTGCAAAGGCCTGGTCCTGTTCCTGTCTAATTTGATAGTGTTCAAACCCACCAGAAAATATTCCTAGCATTAAAGTCAAAGGCAATGACATTAACACTTATAGGACTAGACCTTAGAAGAAGAAAATCAATTTATCGTGCCAGTTTGCAAACTTAATGTCCTGGTGCCTCTGCCTGTTGGATGCCAGGCAACACAGCACCGACAGAAAGCAGAAAGTTTAGTGACGCTAAATTCTTCGGAGGACATGGAATATCCCGCAGGTGTTGTCAGCTTCCTTTGCTGCATCAGCCATTGTTTCTCTGGTTGCAATGTTTGCGAGATTTATTTCCTTGAATCATAAAGAAATGTCTTCCAGAAAAATTCATTGCTAGTCCAGGCAGAGAAACATAAATGAATTCTGTACTTTTCTCTGCACTGAACCCATATTTATGAGACAGAGACCTAGCTTTATGCACAAGGTAAGGATTTCCAGTGCCCAGACAGAAACATTATTCTGATTTATGAGCAGCTGAGAAACTTGAGTCAAAACTTTTCAGCCTTCTTTGTTCAACACCTTTTATATGTTGAAGTGGCCAGTTGGTGTTATTCTGTGAACTTGCCACCTTCCAGTGCACATCTCTGTCAGCAGCAGACATGCACGGTGAACGTGAGCAAGATGAAAATAACGAGACCACTTCAGACTTGCTTCAAAGCCTCTTGTCATGAAATGTCTTACAGCATCTCTATTTAACATTATCCAGAGCCCATAATGAGAACTTTTAGTGCTGTTATAGTTTGGGAAGGTGAGGAAGTTCCCATGGCACTGGAAATAGGACCCATGTGGTTTGATGACTTTTGGATGCTGTAAAGCATCCTGTCACTTTTTCCGTGCTCTGAGAACCACACTGAAAATGACGTAAGAAATCAGTCATTTAGCTGGAGTTTGCCTTATAGAGGAAAATGCAAATCACTTTTTTTAGGCATTCATTTGTGATACAGTTGACAAGATCAATCAGGCTGAGATGATACTAAAGGATGGAGATATAACCAGATGAAATACAATGCTTGATGTGTATTGTTTATGATTAATGTTCAGGCTGGTATTCTTCCACTTTTAAACAACCTGAAAGATTTGGGATAACGAGCTTAGGAGGAAATCATTAATAATCAACAAAGACAAAATAAACAGGCAGGAGGTTAGTGGACTGTTTGTAGTTTATGAGAACATTTATTTGAAGGCCATATTGGAAAGTGAATATGCTCATGTTTTCCTTTGCAAGAGCTGCAATTAGCAAGCTGAATTGTGTCACAAAAGCATTAATTACTGATATGTTTGCTCTGAATAACTGTTCCAACATTTGATGATTGTTTTTGTGGCATCTCATTAGTTATGAATTTGATTTAGAGTCCTATTGGATTGCCAAATGACACAGTTCTGAATAAGATCTGCCTACAATCATGTAGACTGGACAATATGTTATTTGTTTTATTGTATCACAACTGGCAGTACTCTTGCAAGCAACAAATTGTTTGTCTTTCTCGAGCACTCATTCTTTTACTGATAACAGTTGAATAACAAACACACAGCATTTCATTAAGATAGACAAATAATTTTGTGATTACTTCTGTAGCATCAGCGTAAGCTGCGTGTCAGTGTATAGTGCTGTAAACTACTTTATTGCAGTAATCTTTTAAATCCTAAATGCCAAAAGCTTTTTTCCCATGTGCAGGGTATGGTGTCTAGAGTGGATGAGCATTACCAGTTCTCACAAGTGTCAAGTCAGGCTGCTTTAACATTATATTTATGACTCTGGAATCACTCAGCCTAATATTGTTAATCTTACTATTAATAAACTGCAGGTCTGGGTTTATCCTATCATGACATGCGCTGAAGTTAGAGGCACAGTCGGTAGAGAAAGAGGAGCAACCACAGGTGGTAACTTAATCCCCTTAAAATATGAATTGCCTTCTAGAGGGCCCTCTTTCCATGCCCTACAAAGTGTAGGTTTACTGTAGTCCTAACTCGAATTCTCAGGTTGTGCTCTTGAAGCTAAAAGGCACAACATAGAGTCAATGAATTTTGCCTTACCTTACCTACTAGCTCACTGAAGACAGTGAATTTCCAGATGGGCTGTAATGAGAGCGGTGGGACCCATACTGACGCATGGTCTGTTGTTACTATTCATGCTATGTGAGAAAGAAAATACCTGTCTTGAGTAATTTTTAAATATGAGTTGGAAGGTATTTGTTAATAAACTGAAAGTGAAACTTCATCACTCTCTTTTCAAAGGAGAACTTCAAATTTTAGAGGACCTGGAGACTGAGAAAAATCCGGCACCCCCCCACCCCCCACTCCCG
>VYZM01006175.1:13603-30792 GCA_013398915.1 Dromas ardeola
CCCCCCCTGCCTCCCCCCCCGCCCCCCCCCCCCCGCCCAGGGCTGAATAGCCCCAGTGTGATGCTGAACAACTGCCGGGGGCTGGCGCGGTCCCCCGGTCCCATGGCTGCGGTGGCAGCTGCAGCCCCGTGCACTGCAGCCGGGCTCTCCGCCCTCCTGGAAAGACCCCCGTTTCGGTGTGTGAAGGGTGTTGCAGCGCGTCTGCGAGCCCCACGGTGCGCTGTGGGTATTAAGGTGCGCCAAAGGGAGTGGAAGTCAGTTAATGAAGTGCATCGAACCGAGCCCGCAGAGATGCCACAAAACCAGACTGGGGTTAGGACACCTCGCCTTCCCGAGCGGCACTGAGTCAGCATCCCCCGTTGCCCGATGGTAAACCGATTTCCTCTCCAAGGTGAAGGTGAAGGCGCCTGTGCCTGTGGTTATCGTCTGAGCCGTAGCCAACTGTAATGCTTTATTGCCCCTTTCCCGTGTTTAGAGCCAGGAAGTGCGATAGCAACAGGGGCAAAGTTCCCGGGGAGGGTGTGCGGTGGGTGCTCCGCTGCCTGTACTTTAGCCTGCTTAATTACGGGCTTGCAACACTGCAGGTGTTGGCGCCGTGTCCCCGCAGAGAGGTGTTGGAGCCAGACTTGGGTGCAGACAAGGAGCTCTTGTGAAGCTCTTGAATTTTTGCATGGGGGCTGCGAGTGGTGCAGAAGCACCTCTGGAGGAGAGGGTTTGCGATAGCCGAGGTCTCCCAACCCTCTTGGACAAAAGCCACCTCCAGCCACTTGCTCTGGCTCCTGCTTTCAACAGCCGCCTCCTCAGGCTGTCCAGCTCCGTGTCCCCCGCCCCGGCTGAGCAAAGCTTGGAGTCTCCCTGCCTCCATAGCGCCAATTTGTTGGGGTTTTAATTAATAACAGTTTAGGGACCCGCTTTCTCCCTTAAAGCTCTCTGAGTCATGTAAGTTCAAAAAAAAAAAAGGCCAGACTCTTGACACGGATGTGTAACGTGTGGGCTTCACGTGTGGGAGCCTGAAGGAGACGTGGCCCCCGTGCTCATGGGCACCTGGCTGTTTTCCAGCACTGGGGGTGGTCAGTTGCCCCACTGCAGCTCCCAGTCCCTGCTGGGAAGAGCTGCCTGTCCCCCTCTCCTTGCAATCTGGTGGCCGGGCAAAGCTCTGGGCTCACCAGTGGCTTTGGGGAGGGCTCTGGATCCAGCCCAGCAGTGAAGCAGGACATGAATGGTGGCAATAAAACCTCCGTGCCACTCTCTGTGGGTTTTTAACGCCTGCCCCCCTCCGTGGGGAGGTTGCAGCAGGGCAGGAGGAGGATGGAGCCTGGCAGCGGTGCAGGAGCGGGGAGATGAGTCACGCTCAGCGGCACATCTTCGGGCTGCAGCAGGGTGCGGCTGCCGCCGGGACTCCGAGGTTCCCCCGCTCCGGCATCACGCTCGCCTGCCTCTTCCTTCCTGCCATGACGGGTGCTGGCGGATAACCCGCTCCCTGGCAGCATCTGTGGGGTGCAAGGATGCCTCTCCGCAGGGCACCGCGGTGCGCTTGCTCCCCCCATCACCTCTTTAGGAGATATTGGGGGGGGGGTCCAACATGGAGCCTTTGTGCCATGGGCTGGGGGGGAAGCGGGGCACTGGGGGGAGCAGATTTGGCTCCTTGGCGTGGTGCTTTGTCAGGCTGGGATGCACCCAGAGCCCCCGTTTGCAGGGCAGGGAGGCGAAACCGCGTCACGTGCGTCCCAACTAGCCATCGGCGCTGCTTTTTTGCCTCAATTCTGTCACTCCAGTGCAAAAAGCCACTGGCTTGTGGGTACAGGGGCCTGAGCAGGAGGGAGGCGATGGGGAGGCTGAAGCCTCTTGCAGTGGCCCCGTTTGCAACTGGGGCTAAATTGCACTTTCTAGGCATGCCACATCTGCAGCCCTGGAAAAAGTGGTTCTTCCCCGCACAGACGCCGAGACGTTCTGGGCTTCGCCTCGGCGCAGCTCTGGCAGGCGGCAGAGTGGGGCAGGGGGGTGCTGGGACCCTCCGCGTGCGGCAGAGTGCAGCGAGGCGCCAGTGCTCACCTTCACCCCCGCTTCTCCCCGCGCCGAGCTGCCCTTTTCCCAACAGCATCCACGTTCGGAGCCACCCCGGCAGCCATCCCGACGGAGGTGGTAACTCACACTGGCAGCTGAAGCGGGCAAACAAGGCGGCCCCGGCACAGCCCGCACCACCGTGGCATGCAAACAGACCTTGTGGCAGTGTAAACACCTCGCCTGGCGTTATCTGCGCTCCCGCAGCCGGGATAGCAAACCCTTTGTGTTCCCAGGAAGATGGGTGGCAGCTGGATCCAACAATCCCCGGCTTTGTTTCTTAAGCAAATTTTGCTGGCCAGAAGCTTTGTGTACCTGGATTTATGGAAAATCATAGAACCATAGAATGACTTGGGGCGGAAAGGACCTTGAAGACCATCCAGTGCCACCCCCTGCCCTGGGCAGGGAGACACCTCCCACCAGCCCAGGTGGCCCACCAGCCCCATCATCCCATGGCTCCCCTCCCTGCTCCAGAGTCCCTCCCCAGCTTTCCTGGAGCCCCTTGAGGGACTGGAAGGGGCTCCAAGGTCTCCCCGGAGCCTTCTCTTCTCCAGGCTGAACCCCCCCAGCTCTCTCAGCCTGTCCTCACAGCAGAGGGGCTCCAGCCCCCCCAGCATCTCCGGGGCCTCCTCTGGCCCCGCTCCGACAGCTCCGTCTCCTTCTGCTGTTGGTGCCCCAGCGCTGGAGGCAGCACTGCAGGGGGGTCTCCCCCGAGCGGAGCAGAGGGGCAGAATCCCCCCCTGGCCCTGCTGCCCACGCTGCTGGGGATGCAGCCCAGGCTGCGGGGGGTTCTGGGCTGCCAGTGCACGTTGCTGGCCCGTGGCCAGCTTCCCCCCTGCCCCAGCACCCCCAAGCCCTTCTCCTCAGGGCTGCTCCCCATCCCTCCATCCCTAGCCTGGGCTGGCACCGGGGGTTGGCCTGACCCAGGGCAGGACCCTGCACTCGGCCTGGTTGAACCCCATGAGGTTGGCACGGTCCCACCTCTCCAGCCTGTCCAGGTCCCTCTGGATGCCACCCCGTCCCAAGTCACGACACCAGCGCATGTTGCCGGCTCATGTTGAGCTTCTCAATGGGGTGAGCTGCTGCTGCTGGAGAGGAAAAAGGAGAATTTGAACTTGCTGCCCGTTTTCCCTCTCTTGGGTCCTCTCCACCTTGTCCCCTGCTGCCCAGGGTCCCTGTTCCCAGTTGTTCCCCTGGCTGGGGCGCAGCGATGTCCCCATGAGCAGAGCAACCTCCTCCTTGCTTGCCATCGCCCCGCTTGGGAGCTGCAAACTCTGCATTCGGAGCCGCCCTCGGCCTGCCCGTGCATCCAGAGGGAAAGGAGGCGGCCGCCGCGTTTGCATGGTGGCCACGCATTTGCATGGTGGCCACGTGTTTGCATGGTGGCCACGTGTTTCCATGGTGGCCACGTGTTTCCTTGCTCCCAGGGCTGGGATTTGCATCCCTGCTCCTCCTGCGCTGCCCTGGCTCCCGGCCGCATCCTCAGTTGCCAGCTTCCAGCGAAACACGAGCTCATGGCTGGTTTTTCCCCCCCAGCCCCAACGCTCCTCGTCCCAAAGACATTATTAATATGACTCAGCTCCCTGTTTTTAAGTACGTTTGTGAAAACTCCCCCCTCCCCCCCCGTCAAAACGNCCCCCCCCCCCCCCGTCAAATCGCCCGGGGAAACGCTGGGAACCTGCACTTGGTCTTCATCCTTTAAGGCAGTGGTTTACAGGCTTTGCCTTTCTCATTCGTCAGGAGGAGGGCATATTAAAGTAAATCTGATGGGATTTCTATGGAAGTGCAACGCGAGGAGTCGTTTTAGGTGGGGGTAAAAAAAAAATTACATACAAAACTTTCCCATTCAGTTTTAACCCAATTATCACAAAAGCTGGGATTTGCTGTGTCAGAGTAAGATAGTCAAGACTGAGCAAAATCCCTTAAATTTAATTCAGTCCAAAAAGTAGTTGTGTGAATATTTGTCCATTCTACTAAAGATACAAAACGGCACTTGTCACCATCGTGAATGTTCCCAGTGTTGCAATGAATACGTAGAATTTCCTTGTTCTCTCTAATTCCCAAAGGCAGAAGGACACACAATGCAGGGTTAAGCTTTTAACAGGCTTTTATATTATATACAACACTATAAATTATTAGTAAATTCTGGATTGGAAGAACAAGCTTTCTTCTTGTGTCTGTTCTACTGAAACCTTGTCCTCAGAAGACGGAAAATGAGCAACATGGACGGTGTTGTATTAATATATTTGAGCTATGTCTAAAAAAATTGTCTTTCCAGCACAATTCCAGTTCTTTTTTTTAGAGAGTTCCTTTTTCCTGATAAAGGCCATTGGTGCTTTAATCTAGATTTGAGATGGTTCGAGTCCAGGCCATCAAGTGTCGTTTAGATAGCCTCGTTCAGAAAAGCCAAAGCCAAGCTGGTGTGTTCATAATCATAGATGGGTTCATAATCGTAACAGATGGGTTTGGGTCGTGCCGAGCTTGGGCTGGCGGGTGGGGATTGATCCGTGTTTGATGGTCGTTTCCGAGCAGTTGAGATGTTCGGGTTTTTAAAGTCTTTGGGGATTGATTGATTTATTTATTTTTCAATGGAAAATGCAGTTTTTACAAGCGAGGCGGCAGCCCTCCCTCCGGAAAGCCCAGGATCAGCCAATTCCCTCGGGACGTGCAGACAAAACCACCGGCCGGGTTTTTTCCTGTGCGCCGTGCAGCCAAAATTGCTGGGCTCTGGGGACAAACGTGGGGCTGGACCAGTTTCCTGAAATCAAGTTTCAACTGGTGGCACTTTGCATGTAATCCCTGCCTGGAGGCCTGGGTTTCTGCCTGTTCCAGGCAGCCCAGGGTTTTGGTGGCGAAGGGGAAAATAGGGGAATTTTGCCCTCGGTTTGCTCGCTCATCCCCGAGGCTTGGCTGCGAGCGGGGCCGGGGGCTGCACTGGTCCTTCCAGCAGCCGATGCTCACTTGCGCCTTCCCAGCTCTTTGCATCCTCTTTGCATGTGGAAGCAAACCCTGGAAAAGTTCAAGGCAGCTGGGAAAGGGGGGTTTGGAGGCAGCGAGGGGGGTTTGGGGGCAGCGAGGGGAGTTCAGAGGCAGCAAGGCGCCGTCGGATGCGGTGGGAAGCTGTTCTGCCCGCTCCACACTGGGGCACGCCTCTGCGGAGAATAAATCCTGCCCTTTGTCTCTGCAAACACATCGATTTCTGCCTGATGCATATCTCACCTGGGGGCCCCAAAAGCGCAGTGTGGGCAGTGGAAAGCCAAGTCCCGTCCGGTCCCCCATTGACTCCCACACGGGAGCCGGCAAAACCCACTTTTCCAGCTCTAAAACCCCTCTGGTAATACCATCCGCCCTTCGAAACCACAGAGCCCTCCCGTTTCTAGGGGGGACTCAGCCCAAACAGCAACGTCGCTCGATGACTTGGGATTTCCATTTCGAGCCGCTGGCGAAGGCTGGGATGAGTCACCAGCGCTGGCGTGACAGCCCGGGACGGGGAGCGAGTGACAGCGGGGCTCCCCAGCCAGCACGGGGGTGCTATTTGTTCTCCGAAATCATGTTTTTAAATAGCGAGGGGGGTGGGAGCCCATCGGTCCACACCGCGGTCACGTGCATCGATGTGTTGCGGTGCTGATGAAGCCTAATTGCTCTGCTCCATGACGAGAGGCGCGGCTCTCGTCTGCGGGGGCGCGGGGCAGCTGCTCTGCCGTACCCGGCCGGAGGAGAAAAGCTCCCAAAGGCTTCCTGGGGAGCGTTGGTAGCCGATTCCTGGAGGTATCCGCTGGGATCGGGTTCAGGACTTTGTACGCGCCCACAGCTCCCAGAGAGGCTCCTGGGGCCAGGGTTTGTGGAGGGATGGGAGTGACTGAGATTTTGGGAACGCCAGGCTGAAGGCTCCATCTGCTTCCCAGCAAAATGCTCTTCTCTGCTTCCCAGCGAAGCAACGGTTTTGGTTCATCTTTAGGACACAAGGAAAGGCCAGATCCCAATTCCAAGAGGGGGGATAGTCCAGCTCTTCGGTGATGCCAACGAGCTGTTCTCACTCCGCTGAACAAACCCAGGGAGGAGCGTGCCGGGAGCCTGCGACACGGCCAGCACCAGCCCTGGCACTGGGAAGGGCTTTGGCAGAGCTGAGGCTGGAGGGTGGGGGCTCTTCCCGTGCATCCTTGAACCCCGCCGGCACTGGCATCCCCTGGCTGCCGTTTGGCCGGGGTTTTGGTGCCGAGCAGGATGCTGGCGCCGTGCAGATGTTCTCCTCGCTATACATCGCGCTGGCTATTTACAGCTCCCCTGCCTGGAGACCGGCCGATGTTTATCCTGGTGATTTGGCAAAGGCGCAGCGGCACGGATGAGTCAGGAGCTGGGAGAAGCTGCTTTGCCACATTCCCATTGCCCCACCGCAGAGGTTTTCCCAAGACCGCCTTTCCTCACGCTGGCCCCACGGCTGGCCCTGTGGGGCCCTGGGATGGAGGAATGATCCCTGGGATGGGGGAGCAATCCCTGGAATGGGGGAGTGATCCCTGGGATAGGGGGAACAATCCCTGCGTTGGGTGAGCGATCCCTGTGATGGGGGAGCGATTCCTGGGATGGGGGAATGATCTCTGGGATAGGGCAGACAATCCCTGGGATGGGGGAGCGATCCCTGTGATGGAGGAGCGATCCTTGCAATGGGAGATAGATCCCTGCGATGGGGGAATCATCCCTGGGATGTGGGAGCAATCCCTGTGATGGGAGGATGATCCCTGGGGTGGGGGAGCGATCCTTGGGATGGGGGAGCAATTCCTGGGACGGGGGAATGATTCCTGTGATGGGGGAGGAATCTCTGTGATGGGGGAATGATCCCTGTGATGGGAGAGCGATCCCTGGGATATGCAGAATGATCCCTGGGATAGGGGGAACAATCCCTGGGACGGATGCCCGGTGCTGGAGGCAGCACAGCACAGCGCAGTGCAGAGCAAGCCCAAGGTGGGGCAGAGCCGGTTTTCTGGGTCCTCCCAGCAATCAGATCCATCGCAAACCTGCTTGATGCCTCTCTTGCCTCAGTTTCCCCAGCTGTAAATCTGTCGTCAGGCCTTTTCTGGGGGAGCGTTGGCCCGGGCTGCAGCAGGAGCAGGCTGGGGTGTCGCCTGGCTCCCTGGCAGTGAGGTGAGGAAGAAACCCGCCGTCCCCGGGGAACTGCGGATGTGTGAAAAGATTTATAGATGGGGCATGAGCCTGCGAGCTGCCCTGGCTCGGCACCTCGTCTGGGGGGGGCGGCTGCGATGGGAGGCAGGGAAGGAGGGAACCCCCATTTCTCCCACTGGCTCCATCCCACTCCTGCTTCAGAAACGGCTCCTGGGGATTAGGGGTAGGGAGAAACCAAAGGGTGTTCCCTAAAACGCACCCAGTGGGCATTGGCTTCTTGGGGAGGGTTGGCACTCTCCTGCCAGCCCGGCGGGCGCCTGCCCAAAGCTGCTCATCTCCTGTCGGCTCCAACAGCTTTTCCAGAGGGAGAGCCTGGATCTACTGGGTTTTGGGGCTGGAATTTTGGGGCAGAGCGAAGGGGAGCAATGGCAGATCCTGGGCACCGTCCCTGATCCTTCTGCAGGGACCCTCCACCCTGAGGGTCTTCAGCCCCGGCCCTTTTTGAAGCCATCGCTCCAGCTTTGCCGGCTCGTGTCTGTGTCTGTGTCTGTGCTGAGTACAGTCAGAGCAGGTCCAACTTTCCATTAACGTTTGGATTTTCTGGCAGCTCAGCTGCAATTTTTTTTTTTCCCCCACTCCTTCCTGCTTTTAAAAGCTAAAAATAAAAACGTCTTGAGGCCCCTTTTTCCCTCCATCTTTTCTCTTGAGACGTTTGTTTCTTGAGGATTTGGTGCCCCTGTTGTGTTTTCTCCTCTTGACTTTGATAAATGCTTGTGTTTACACCCGACTTTCCCAGCACGGGGGATCAAATCCTGTGGGACGCTGAGCCCGTGTCCTTCGGGGTGGATCTCTGCTTCCCTTTTGGCTGGCAGAGGATTTGCGATCTTTTTGGCAGGATGGGGAGACCAGTGAAACCCTCCGGGGAGGAGGAGGAGGACGGTCCCTCTTCGTCCCCGGGCCGAGGGAAGTGGGAGCGACGCAGCTGCCATCAAAGTTTTTTATTTTTAGCCCAGCGCCAGCTGGAGCCGGGGAGGCTGCGGGGGAAATAAAAGCAGGACCCAACGAGAGGCGAAGAGAAAATCCAAACCCTGGCTGGGCTGGAACGGGGAGCACAAGGGCTCGCCTGGGGCGGTGGGGACGGGGGTCCCGGCGCCAGAGAGGACGCGCAGGAGTGTTGGAACCTTGTCTGGAGGCTGCCGCGTTCGGAGTCAGGGCTGTGTTTTGAAGGAAGATGGGGGAGATGCTCGGGTCCTGGAGGGCCACGTCATGCAGAGCCCCGGACTCGCTGGAGGAGGGGAAAGGACAGGGCAGGGGTTTGTCTTGTCCCTCTCCTTCCTGCAAAACTGCTCCCAAACTCAGCCCCGACGGTGAGCGCCGAGCTCCCGACTCTGCTCCTTCCTGACGCAGCCCAGAGCCGGGCATGGGAGGCTTTTAAGGAAAAAGGGATTTGTCCTCAATTCTGGGATTTACCACGGGGCTTTCTAGGCATTGATGCGTTTTGCCCTGAGTCTTGGATGCCTCCAGTCCCCTGGAGAAGGCGAATCTGTCGCCGCTGTGGAGACGCAAGTGTAACCATCTAATCTCAGCATTTTCCCCTCTGTATTTCACTTATCAATGGTACCGGTGTCCCCTAAAGAGTCATCGGAGGCTTCAGGATGTGCCTGGTGCACGTGCCACAAGCCCCATCCCAAAGAGCCGGTGACCCCCGGCCGTACCCGAGTCCCTGCAGCCGACACTGCGAGCAAAGAGCTACAGAAGCAAAATGCCGAGGGCTGGCTCTTCCCCGAGCTCACGCCGGTGTTAACTCCATCCAGGACAGCAGGATGAAACCCTGCCGGCAGCGCTGGGGTGGCCACGCTGGCTGCAAGGGTGAGCCGCTGCCAGTTGGGAAAACTTAGCCTCAAACGTTGCTTGCAAAGAGCTGAGGAGGCTCCGGATCCACTCCCAGATGACATTTTTGTCCTATGAGTCACTGGCATGAAAGGAGCCGGGACCCGCCGGCGTGGGCTGGGGCGGCGGGCTCGGGCACGGGCTCCGGCACGGCTCCGGCACACGGGGCCGCGGTTCTCCGCCAAAGGGGGTTCATGGGGTACGGCACGCGAATATCTCAGAACACCTTCTCCGGTGTTCAGAAAGCAGAAAGAAATGCAGGAAAACCTGCTGTTGGCCAAGCAAGGAGCTTCCCAAGTGCATGCAAGTCTGGGGACGCCGGTCCCTGCTTGTCCCCGGTCCCCGTGGGCAGGAGGCGAGGAGTCGAGCTGCTCAACTGAGTCGGCATCTCGCTGCTGACGCTGCCCGTCCTGCCCCGGGGCCCGATCCTGCCGCTGGAGCAGGCTGAGCCACGTCTCTGCCGCCGGCCCCTCCCTGGTATGTTTTTACCCATGATCTCATGGTGCGGGTGCGCGCTCACCGCCCCAGGAATGCGCACCACGCGCCGGCCTGCGGCCAACGCTCGCCCCCGGCCAAGGGGGAACTGCAGCTAGCGGTGGTCCCCGGGAGCATCCCACCTCCATGAGTCCTGCGCCCAATTTCCAGGGAGGTGGGGTGACAAGCCCTGTCGTGAGCTGACAGTGCAAGCCAGCCCGGTGCCGGTGGCCGCTGGGTGCCGCAGGCAGAGCGTAGGGTCTGTTCTTTTTATAGGCCCTGCCGAAATAGCGTCAGGTGGCGTTTTGGTGGTTCGGTTGGATCAAATTCCCGAGGCTCACAGTGTGTCTCTGGTCTGCCGCCTGTGAGAAACGGCCTCGACCTGCTGTCGGGGGCTGAAAAAGCGAGGGGGGGTGGAGGCAGGGGATGGCGGGGGGCTCTGAGGGTGCACAGCAGTGCCGGGGGCCGGGACACACGGCCGCCGTGCCATGCCGTGCTGCACCGTGTCACCCCACACCGCCCTGTGCCATGCCATGCCATGCCGCACTGTGCCACATTGCACTGTGCCATGACACACCACACCATGTCACGCCACACTGTGCCATGCCACGCTGCACCGTGTCACCCCACACCGCCCTGTGCCCATGCCACGCTGCACCGTGTCACCCCACACCGCCCTGTGCCCATGCCATGCTGCACCATGTCACCCCACACCACACTGCGCCATGCCATTGCCATACTGTGCCACACCACACCATGCTGTGCCATGTCGCACTGTGCCATGACACACCACGCCATGTCACGCTGCGCTGCGCCATGCCATGCCGTACCATGCCACACCACACCACACCATGTCATGCTGCGCTGTGCCGTGCCATGCTGTACTGTGCCACACCACACTGTGCCACATTGCGCTGTGCCATGACACACCACGCCATGTCACGCTGCGCTGCGCCATGCCATGCCGTACCATGCCACACCACACCACACCATGTCATGCTGCGCTGTGCCGTGCCATGCTGTACTGTGCCACACCACACTGTGCCACATTGCGCTGTGCCATGACACACCACGCCATGTCACGCTGTGCTGTGCCATGCCATGCCGTACCGTGTCACACCACGTTGTGCCACGTCACACTGCGCCAGTCGGCACTGACCTCTAGTGGGTGCAGCCGGGCCAGGGTGTGCGTACTGCACAGGGCGTTACAGCCCCGAGACACCTCCTGCTCCCCCAGTTTTTCCCAGCCCTTTCTGCTTTCCAGTATCCAAACTGGTGCCAGACACGCCGGGTCGCCGGGAGGTGCCGGTGCCCTTGGCGGGTGGGTGTCAGGTACAATCCTGCACCTCTTTTGGGGGCGATCAGACGGGTGCGGACGTGATGCTCGGTGTGCTGGGTGTGGGGTGCGATGCCTGGTTCCTCCCTGCCGTGCCGCTTACCCTTGTGCCACCGGTGCCTTGCAGGAATGCCAAGAAAGAAGGGGACCTGCTGACCGCCCAGGCGCGCCTCAAGGACGTGGAGGCTCTGCTTAACTCCAAGGAGGCCGCGCTCTCCACGGCCCTGGGCGAGAAGAGGAACCTGGAGTCTGAAGTGCGGGACCTGAGGGGGCAGGTGGCCAAGGTGAGCGGTGGCAGCCCTGTCCCCAGTTGCTCCAGGGGCCCCCAGGTCCCCTCTCTGCCAGGGGCATGGCTGTGTGGTGGGTCCCTGGCCGGGTGCTGTTCCTGGACAGTCCCCAGGAGCCCGCTGTGACATTCCTTCTCAATTCCCTGCAGCTGGAAAGTGCCTTGAGCGAAGCCAAGAAGCAGCTGCAGGATGAGATGCTGCGCCGCGTGGACGCCGAGAACCGGCTGCAGACACTGAAGGAAGAGCTCGAATTCCAGAAAAACATTTACAGCGAGGTGAGGTGCCATGTGCAGTGCTGGGCTTGCTTGGGGTAACACCCCCCCATGTGTTGTGTCCCCAAGCTGATCCCACTCCGAGGTGACACTGTGTCCCCCGGCCTGTCCCCAGGAGCTGCGGGAGACCAAGCGCCGCCACGAGACCCGGCTGGTGGAGATCGACAACGGACGGCAGCGGGAGTTTGAGAGCAAGCTCTCCGAAGCCTTGCAGGAGCTGCGGAGCCAGCATGAAGACCAGATCAGGCTTTACAAGGAGGAACTGGAGAAGACCTACGGGGCGAAGGTGAGCAGCACCCTCCCGTCCTCTCCCCACCCTGCTCAGCGGGGTGCCGGTGGGCAGAGGGCGCTGGGGATGCCAACCCACCCGTCTTGTCCTCCAGCTGGAGAACGCCAAGCAGTCGGCTGAGAGGAACAGCAACATGGTGGGTGCTGCCCACGAGGAGCTGCAGCAAACCCGCATCCGCATCGACAACCTCTCCTCTGAAGTCAGCCAGCTGCAGAAGCAGGTGAGGCTGGGGGATGTCGTCCCCCCCCGGGGATGGTCCCCTCCTGGGGATGGTCCCCAGCAGCCACCCCCACCTTCCTTCTCCACACAGTTGGCCGCCAAGGAGGCGAAGCTGCACGATTTGGAGGATATTCTGGCCAGGGAACGTGAGACCAACCGGCGCCTGCTCTCCGACAAGGAGCGGGAGATGGCCGAGATGCGGGCGCGCATGCAGCAGCAGCTGGACGAGTACCAGGAGCTGCTGGACATCAAGCTGGCTCTGGACATGGAGATCAACGCCTACCGCAAGCTGCTGGAGGGCGAGGAGGAGCGGTGAGCACAGGGAGCTGCACCCAGTGGGCTATGGGGGTCCCAGCCTTTGTGTCCCCACTGACTCCATCTCACCTTCTCCTCCTGCCCAGGCTGAGGCTGTCCCCCAGCCCTTCCTCCCACAAAGGGGCATCCCGCAGCCACTTGTCCACCCCGGGCTCCTCCAAGAAGAGGAAGCTGGAGGACAGCGAGAGTCGGACCAGCTTCTCCCACCACGCCAGGACAAGCGGCCGCGTCGGCGTGGAGGAGGTGGACTTGGAAGGCAGATTCGTCCGTCTCAGGAACAAGTCCAATGAGGTGCGTTTGCCTTTGGGGAGGACCCCTGGGGGTTCAGCTGTGGGCAGGAGGTGAGCCCGGACAAGCTGGGGAGAAACTAGAGGATCTCAAGGTTGCTGCTCTCTCTCTCTCGCAGGACCAGGCGATGGGGAACTGGCAGATCAAGCGGCAGAATGGAGACGATCCCCCCATCACCTACCGCTTCCCCCCAAAGTTCACCCTGAAGGCTGGCCAGGTGGTCACGGTGAGTCACTGCCAGCTGAGATCCCAGACTCAGCCAGTGATGGTTGGTGGTCACCGGTTGGTGACATGGAGTGGCCGGAGCCAGGGCGCAGGCTCCTTGGCACATGGCTTTTTTGGAGGGGACAGAGATGCATCCCCGGGGTCTGGGCTCTGCAGACCTGAGATGTCACTTTTCTCTGTGCTTTTCTCCCTAGATCTGGGCCTCGGGGGCCGGGGCGACCCATAGCCCCCCCAGCAACGTGGTGTGGAAAGCCCAGAGCAGCTGGGGCTCTGGGGACAGCCTGCGCACTGCCCTCGTCAACTCCAACGGGGAGGTGAGAGCCCGACGGCAGCACCGGCTCGGGGCGCAGGGGGGTGGGCAGACACCGACACCCCCCCAACTCCTTCCCTGTCCCCCGCAGGAGGTGGCCATGCGGAAACTCGTCCGCACCGTGATCATCAACGATGAAGATGAGGATGAAGACGACGATGAGGTTAACATCCACCACCGCCATCACCACGTGAGTGCCGCGCTGGGGAAGACGCTGGTCCCAGGGGTGCTGGGGGGATGCTGGGGGGCTTAGGCAGGGTTGGGGGCAGCTCAGCATCGCACAGGATGAGGCCTCATGGGAGAAGGCAATTGGGAGGCTGCTGTGGAAACAACCACGCAGGAAAAGCCAACAGACCTCTGGCACCTGGAGAAAATCACCGCTCGCCAAAAAAGCTCTAGAGACCTTGCTGGAACTCATCTCCAAGCCTGAGCAACCTTGACCTGCCGTGAAAAGGGCTGGAGGAGCCGGGAGGGAGGACCAGCCGGTACCTCGCATCACTCGGAGGTGGAGGGCAGGGTGGTGGGAAGTTGATGGATGACAATCCTCGGCGGCAGCTGCTCCATCCTCTCCGCTTCGCAAGGGGGCTGGAACAAATCCAGAGGTGACTTTGTCCTTCCTCTCAGCCCATCGCTCGCCTCACAGAGCTGAAATATGCACCAGGAAGAGCAGCAGGCAGGGAGCAGGCAGGAGGCAGGGAGCAGGCAGCGTGCCTGGAGCAGAGCTGCAGCCGCTTCTCCCCATATCAAGGAAAACACCCCTGGCTGCAGCCCAGGACCCCCCCAGCCCGTCCCGCAGGGAGACATCTGTCTTGCCCAGGAGATGCCCGCAGGAATCGTGCACACAGAGATGCCGTCACCACCATGCTGTGCCTCAGCACCGCCAAAAAACCCGCCGGATGCCGCTGCCTCGGGGCTCTGTGTGCCAGGAGCAGGATGGGGCCTCCATCACCCGCTTTCCTTGGAGTTCTCTGGATCTGAAGAGCTGTGCCGAGACGGATATCGATTATCCCTGGCCGGAGGAGCCAGTGCTGCCCATTCATCTGAGGATGAATCCTTTCCAAGAGCGAATTTCCCGTTGGAAAGCAGTCGGCTTGCGCTCTCTCAGGCAGCGAGGAAGAGGATGCTCTTGGATAAGTAGAAGAGAAGCGCGGCTGAGATGTCTCCTGTGTGCTGAGAGCCCGGGGTGCAAGGACAGGGTAGCAGGGACAGTTCACCCAGTGTGCCAGCCCCAGTAATTTGGGATTATAAATATAAATAAATACTACAATCATAAACATAAACATAAACATAAATATATAGAAATAGAAATTAGAAACAGGAATAGAAATAGAAATAGAAATAGAAATAGAAATAGAAATAGAAATAGAAATAGAAATAGAAATAGAAATAGAAGAAGAGGAAGAAGAAGAAGAAGAAGAAGAGTAACAGTAATAATAGAAATAGAAATAGAAATAGAAATAGAAATAGAAATAGAAATAGAAATAGAAATAGAAGGAGAAAGAAGAAGAAGAAGAAGAAGAAGAAGAAGAAGAAGAGTAGTAACAGTAATAATAGTAGTAATAGTAATAATAGTAGTAATAATTATTACTATTATTATTATTTTTTTTTATTATTATTATTTTTAAACCACGTGATGGAGAGGATGGCTGGAGTACAGACCCTCTTTGAAGACCAACTTGAAGAGCCCTCCTGGGTGACACCGGTGCTGACGCGGTCCTCAGGGCAGGGTGCTCGGGGCAGAAGATGCTCAGGCGGGTGCTCAAGGTTGTTTTGTCTGTCCCCCCCATCTAGGGTAGCTGCAGTGGCTCTGGGGACCCCGGTGAATACAACCTGCGCTCGCGCACGGTGGTCTGCGGCACATGTGGCCAGCCGGCCGAGAAGTCGGGCGGCCAGAACACCGGTATCAACACCGTGTCCTCGGGCTCCTCCACTTCCAGCGTCACCGTCACCCGCAGCTACCGCAGCGTCGGCGACTCTGGCATCGGCCTTGGGGAGAGCCTGATGAGCAGGAACTACCTCCTGGGGAACTCCAGCCCCCGTAGGCAGGTTAGTGGCGTTGCCAGAGCCCAGGTCCACCTCTCCCTGTGCTGACGGGTCTCCACACGGTCCCTCCCAGCCCCTCTCAGCGCAGCAGGGGGTCCTTCCCCTCCCTCCTCTCCTCTCCGCTTTTCCTCCTGCCCCAGCCACCATCGGGCTCTTTGCCAGGGTAGCGTGGAGTCCGAGAGGGACTGGAAAAGGACGTGGCCGTAGCATCCCCATCCCTGGAGGTGTCCAAGGCCAGGCTGGATGAGACTTTGAGCAGCCTGGGCTGGTGGGAGGTGTCCCTGCCCAGGGCAGGGGGTGGCACTGGGTGGGCTTTAAGGTCCCTTCCAACCCGAACCATTCCATGATTCTCTGATCTCCCAACCCCATCCCATGCTCGGCCCCCTCGGCAGCCCCGGAGCATCCTTCATCCTCCACATTCCACCACCGCCAAGCGTTGTCGGTGCTGGGAACAGGAATATTTCAGCACATGCATATTAATACCCTCACTATTAGTCAATATTATTACCCTAATTCTCAAATTTCTGACTTCAGTGCCATAAATAGCCCAGCCAAGGAGTAGCTGTTATATGCCAAGGGTGGACGAGAGCCAGGGGCACCCGCGGTCAGGCACCGTGGGCATCCAGAGGGTCCCGCTTGGACATCGCTGCCTCCTCCGCAGCCAGAGCAAACGGACAGTGTTACCCAGGAACCAGTAACATGGGGTCATTTCTAATTTTCTTCTTTTTCTTTCTTCCTCCCAGGCTCAGGCTGTGCAAAACTGCAGCATCATGTAACTCCGTGGCACCATTCCTGTGTTTGCTGGCCATCTCGAGCTAGTTTTTTTCCCAAAGCAAAAGAAATATTTTTTTTCCCTTTAAAAAAAATGATACCAAAACCCAAGGTTGGGGTTTTTGTTTTCTATAGCAGGAATTTTATATATATATATATATATATTAAAAATGCTAAAAGATGCTTTGATTTTTTTTTTTTTGTAAAGAAAAAAATCTATTTCTATAAAAAAAAAACCAAACCAAAAAAAAGCTTTTCAGCTTCGAAATTTTTTTAAAACTTCAGCCAAAGACACCGAGGGGTTGTGTTTACCGAACAGACGTGCAGGAAGAGATTGTAGTTTAATAGCTCTTTAGATTGTACCTTTTTTGCCAAAGCTTTTTTATCCAGGAGCAGGAGAAGCCGCGCCGTCCCGCTCGGAGCTGCGCGCTGCCGTGGGGCGCCGGGGGTCCGCGAAGGGGCTGGGGCAGAGGCTGAGCCCCGACGCTGGCGCCCATCGTCCCGCCGTGCCGTGGAGGGTCGCTGTCTCGAGCAGAGCGCAGCGCCGTTGCAACCCTTATTTTTGGGGTTTTTTTTTCTGGGGGGTGGGCGGGATCTGAACCCAAAATTCCCTGTCTTTTCTTTTTTCTTTTTTTTTTTATTTTTTCTATTTTACTGCAGGGGGGCTCCCACGGGGGCAGCTTGTGGGCAATGCCCCACGTCTCCCCGCGGCCGTGCGGGCATTTCCCCCCGCCCTTGCCCACATGCACTCCCAGCGCTCCACGTACTGTATCGCCCACCCCAGGCGCCTCCTGCCCTTTGGGTTTTCGTTATTTTTTTTATCAAGCAGCCGAGTTGTGCCTTAGCCGAGGCGGGGACCGCTCCGGAGCAGGGCTGGGAGCCCCCCCGGGACCCCACATGGCTTGGATGTAGATGGAGTTTGGGAAGTGAAAACCCACCGGAGCTGCATCTTGGGACCAGACGGATTTGACGGATGGGGTGATGGAGCTCGGACCCCGTGGACCCCCCTCTTTTGGGGCTGCCGCATCCAGTGGGGTTCACCCCGTTTTTTCTCAGCTGTGGTTAGTTGGGCTCTTCTCCGGTGGCAGGAGCTGGGGAGCCCATTTCAGGGCAGGATGAGGCCAAGGATGCTGAGTCCGGGACAGGGCTGGTTTGCCAGGAGGACACTGAGAAAGGCTTTTTGTCCGAGTGAGGGGGATTTTGGGGTCTGGCATGGGCAGCTCCCCTCTCTGCAAGGGTCCATCCAACCAGTGACGGAGATTCAGCTTTTTGCCTTGATTGGGGAACGCCA
>VYZM01006178.1:0-24115 GCA_013398915.1 Dromas ardeola
TTCGGGATGCACCGATCCTGAGTCCCAGATACAGATGAGCCACTATGTCAGTATGTGTTCATAGCCAGGTTCTTGACAAATGTGATTTAAAAAGCTATTTACTAGGAAAAAAAAGATAAAATTCCTGGCACTTCTGAATTCACACTTTAGAGTGACAGAACATTTGTTGTGCAGAGATCAAGCTTCACTGTTCTGTGATTCACAACAATACCTATACAACTCCCAGGCAAATAGTTACAAGGCTGAGCCTGAGAATGCAGAAAGCATAGTTATTGTAGTTATGC
Source organism: Dromas ardeola (assembly GCA_013398915.1). NCBI lineage: Eukaryota > Metazoa > Chordata > Aves > Charadriiformes > Dromadidae > Dromas > Dromas ardeola. The sequence continues at coordinate 285 of VYZM01006178.1, forward strand.
AGCTGAAGTGATGTTCTTAGGAGTATAAGTGATTAGTATTTTGCTATTAAGGTAATAAGTAGGATGCTTGCAGTCCTCCAAGACACACAGTATATGATAAGAATATGTAGAATATGAAACATTCAAGTATGGCATCAGAAGATACATAGCATGGACCGAACAAATGTTACTCATAAGGACTGACATTTGAGTATGTACAGTAAATGAGTGAAGTAAATAACTGATTGATATACATGCTAGATGCCTGTAATGAACCTGATCAGTGTAAACTGAGTAGCAAATGATCAAGATAACTGTTAACCTGAGTAGGAGCTTGCCTGTGCTGTCCTGCACGTATAGCCATGTGATCAGGCCTGCGCTGTGCTGTGCGCATCCCTTGGCTGCAGGATAAACTCAGCCCAACCACAGTAACAGAGGATCCTGTAGGCAGCTCCCACTCATTTCTGGCAATGACATCACCTGCATGATCTTGCCTTTATCTCAAAGCGTGGCAACAAATTCTCATGTGAATATTTTTTCTGTTTCACAGTAGAAATTATGTTTTATTTTAAGAAAATCTTGTAAGAGCTCAAAAGACTGAGATGAGGTAACTTTTCCATGGATGAGATCTGCACAGCATGCAACACCTTGATCAGAGGCCCATTCAACACCTCACAACTTGGGCTTCCCAGCATCTGGAGGGACATAAGACTATATCTTCCTCTCTTTCTTTATACCATTAACTATAGCTGATAACTATGGTTATAATATATAATAACTATATTAATTATAGTGTTAAAAAGTTAATAAATGGCATTTTAAACAATACTTTATGGAATTCAAGTGTCTTTCTTACAGGAGTCATGATCATAAAACAGTTCCTCATAGATGAAAACAAGCAGTAGGAAAATTAAAGATACAGTTTCAATATATATATAGAGAGAGCAAGGGCTTGGATTTTGGAGATCTGAATAAAAAACTTCAGTGATAAAGTCAATTTTTTCTCTGAGCCTGTGATGTTAGATAAGTTCCTGTTTGATGGAAGAAATAAATTATTTGAGTAGACATTCTTAACATTTGTCAATAGGCAAACTGCAACTGTAGAACACCAAAAAGGGAATGAAACATAAAAATCCAGATCCCATAAGAAAGAATAAGCCAATTTACCCAAGCATATGAGAATACAAGGGTTTTAAATATAGATAATCATAGGCAGAAGGATTTTATATTGCATAAGTAAATGAATGGGTTGAAATAACAACTATGAGGTAGGGATATACTGCTAGAGTGTGGACACAGCAAGAGAAGTAGATAAAAGCTCTGAAGCATCGTGATTGCTCTTTTCCAAATTTTTATTTTAAATTCAAAATCATTATGTGAATAGCGTTGCATTTCAAACCTTTTCATTTCATTGGCATTCATGAGATCATAGATGTACTTAAAAGGTGTAAATTTTATAAATCAACAAACATTAGTTCTCACTCAAAACATGATTAAGCTAATTAAACCTGAGTAGTTCCTGAAACCAAGGACTTAGCAGGATTTACAGAACAGTTTGGATATATACTGGGTATGAAAAGTGTCCTGAAGTCTTTAAAACTGGAAACTGGGGGACTGGAAAGGGAAAAAAAAAGAGAGATACACAGAAGAAGAAAATTATTACCTTGCATAATAATTTAAGCCAAATTGTTGAGATCCTTATTGATGTTTCAAAAGAAGGTTGGCCAGAAAAGATCCCTAGACAATAAATTATGGGAAGATAATGTTCATTTCAGCACACAGTAAGTGATAAATATAGTCAAACTCATATTATTATCTATGATCAAACTACATGCCGTAAAAAATTAAATTGGTAACATAAAACTGAAATGAGAATTAGAGTGATCAGAATTAAATATATGTCAGTAGCAGAACACTTCAGCACACACTTTGTGGGCAAATGCATATGGCCAGCATATAATCCCGAAATGGATGTCCATTATGGTAATGAAAACTGTCATCAGAAACGTAGAAGGATCACAGGCTAGATGAGAATTGGATTCCAACAAGCCAGAAGGAAATCACTATTGGGAAAGAAATTGAGGCAGAGGGAGATTCTGTCAGATAAAGAGCAATGCTGATGAAGGACTTGGAGTGCTTTGAACTGACATTTAATCAGGATCATATTTTTTCTCCTTTCTATGCTGTATCTTCAAGAAATTCAATCAGCCTGTTCTGACTTGAAAAAGAAATCTTAAGTGTAAGCAAAGATTCCTTGTAGTTAACTCCAATTTGTTGTGAGTTTCTCCTTCTGTTCTTAGCATACATATATTGCTGCAATCACATTTTAAGCGTAAGTATGTACTTAAGTCAACGTACTTTGGCTTTAACGATTTTGGCAACAAAATCATCAAAGATCTTAACTGAAGAAATAACTTGAAATAAAGCTAGGCAGCTTTCAGCTGTCTAAATGTAGGCATCTAGTGTTCTCTTAGGCTCTGTTGAATACCTTGCCAGGCCTGCAGCTGCAGCTTCAGAAGGGCACAGATCTCCCGTGAAGACTGTTTTGCATATGCCAGCAGATGTCACACGATAGCCCAGACCATTTTGAAATGGCATACCTATGCTCAGACAAGTTAATCCTTCCTATCTGATTTACATGACTAGAAAATCCTGAATAGACAAAACAGTCGTGAAAATAATATTTTTTTTTTTAAGCATGAATATTTTGTTGCTAATTAATCATTTTGTTGAGCACTGCTGAAATCACTGATATCAGCATGAAATAGTGAAAAGCCGATGGGGTGGAGTAACTTGTTCAATTCTTGGTTTTGTTACAATGCTGAACATGCAGGTGTAAAACCCTTTAACTTCAAACAATCTGCTTTCCCACTTGCTATTAAAAAATGAAAAATGATTCGGTGTTCAGCAAAGATTTATTGAGACACTAAACCCAAAGTCAAATCAACTGTGGAAAGAATTCATACATACATAATGGGGTTAAAATCCTCAGTGCTCTGGCCTTACAAATACATTTTATTACTTGATGTCAGAAAACAGTCCCTATAGGGCCCTTGTGCATGTTAGAGAAAAAGAGATTTTGAGAAACTGCTTAAGTGACAGGGAAATAAAGAAAGTGGAAAACAGAGGAAAGGAGAGAAGGAAAGGTGAGGTCACATAATATTACTCTTTTTTTTTTTTTTTCTTAGAGGAAATTACCTAGTTCTTGTATAGCAAGGGACAGATACTGAATGATAGAAATGAGGATGACTTGAAGGAGAGAAAGTATTGAAATAAAAGCTAGGATTAAAAACATAGGAATTCAGTGGAGGAAATGAAGTGAGTCATGCATATTCTAGTACATATTCCACAGAGGGATAGAGAAAGCACTATTAGTGATGTGAGCATGTGGATGAACTCTGAAGTAAAAGAATGCGACAAAGAACCAAGGGTACAGAATTAAAAAAGACATAAGAATCAGTCATCCTCTGTGATAGATGGTTGAACTGTTTGATTCATTTGTCTGCAGTTTACTTTATGGCACTGCTCTACACTGATGGGAGCAGGAGGTCACTTCTTTCCCAGAAAACAGCTGTGAATGGTCATCTTTGGAGAAACTTCAGAAGCAATCAGGAAGAGGGGCAGCAAGGAGGGATGCTGCAGCATAGGTGCAGAGACTAAAGCATTTTGGGTCTATTGACTAATTGTTTCTAAAAACCAGCAGGCAAAGATAGCAGTTTGACTGTGAGGTCCTAGACAAATTGAGATCCCATCATACCATATCATAAGAGGAAAGGGAAACGAGGTCAAGAACAATGCTGAAAGGACTGAGCGGAGACATAATTAATGCAGATAGACTAGAAGTCCACTGAGAGTGCTGACAGACCAGCATTTGATTTTGAAGGGAGATGAAGGAAAAGGCAGTCCCAGCTTGGCACTGCAGTGATTCTGCACTGATTAAGTACTTAGTGAAGGGTTAAGTACTTAAAGCTCCCTGAGAACTTCACTCTGGGTTAAGTGCACTCAGCATGTGGCACAGTGAGACTTACGCAGCAAAAAATCAGTTATTAAGGCTATGATCATTCACTGACAGGTTGCACTCTGCAAACTTGTTAATATATTGCACAAAATATGAATTTTGTGCATGAATTGTGAAAATTAGTAGGTTTATTTATTAACATTTGTTCCTTGTATCTTTCTGTGTTCATAATCCACAATTTGACATTCAAATTAAGATGATTATTTCTCTGGGAAAATATGAAGACTAATAATGAACATTTGGGAACAGGGAATATTTTATTTTGATTTCAAAGCACTTCTCAGTAGCTAAAAATACAGAAAGCATTTTTTGCATCATCATTTTTGAATCCTTTACAGATTACCTATAGCCATGTCAACGCTCTGGCTTTTTATTAAAATATTTTCTTTTTTTTCTTTCCTTCTGTGTGAAGTGTACCATTCTATGTGTCCATTGAATACATATATCTCATTACAGACACAACCCCGCACTAGAATACATAAAATGCCTTTGTTAAACAATTCCCACCTCTTTATTTAATAACAAAACAAAATAATACCATATTTGTTTCATATTCACCAACTCTCTAAATGTAATATCCTTGCCATAATGCCCCTTGTGCTTTGATTACCATTCACTGGCAGAAGAATGTAGTAATTAGCCTTGAGGTCAAATCTCTCGATTTGACTGATTAATCAGATTTTGAAAAAAAAGTCAAAGATTACTATGGCTAGAAAAAATGATGTTACTATAATGCAGTTATAGATACTTTTATACCTTAGCTGGTTTGTATAGCTCTATTGGGTTTATTTGTCAAGGCTTTTGGTGGGGTGGGCAGCAGGGTGACCTCTGTGAGAAGAGGTCAGGGGCTGCCTCTGTGACAGAGACGGCAAGTTCCAGCCAGCTCCAAAATCGGTGCACCGCTGGACAAATCTGAGCCCATCAGTGAAGCTGCTGGTGCCTCTGTGAAAACATATTTTAAAAAGGGTAAAACTCACTGCACAATATCAATTGTGAGACAGGAGTGAGAAAACGTGAGAGAAACAGCCCTGCAGACACCAAGCTCAGAGAAGGAGGGGAACGAGGTGCTCCAGGTACCACAGCAGAGCATCCTGTGCAGCTCATGGAGAAAACCACGGTCAGCAGCTTCCCCTCCCACAGCCCATAGAGGACCACAGTGGAGCAGATATTCACACTGCAGCCTGTGGAGGACCCCATGCTGGATCAGGTGGAAATGCTCTGAAGGAAACTGGAGACCATGGACAGCCCATGCAGGAGCAAGTTTTCTGACAGAAACTGTGGCCTGTGGAGAGGAACCCACACAAGAATAGGTTTTCTGGTGGGAACTGCAGCCTGTGGGGAACTATGCTGGAGCATTTTGTTCCTGAAGGACTGAACCCCATGGAAAGGACCCATGCTAGAGTAGTTCTTGAAGAACTGCAGCCGGTGGGAATGACCCAGACGGTAGAAGTTTGTGAAAGACTATATCCTGTGGGAGGGAACCCATGCTGGAGCAGGAGAAAAGTGTGAGGGAGTGGCAGAGACAAAGTGTTATGAATTGACTGCAAACCTCTTTCCTCATTGCCCCTTTGCTGCTCAAGGTGGGAGGAGGTAAAAGAATCATGAAGGAAGGAATAAAGCTGAGTCTGGGAAGAAAGAGAGGGGTGTGGAGGGAAGGTGGTTTTAGTTTTTTTTTTGTTTCTCACCATCTTACTCTGGTTTTAATGGGCAAGAAATTCATTTCCCCAAATCAAGCCTGTTTTGCCTGTGATGGTAATTGGTAAACAATCTCCCTGTCTTTATCTCAACCTACAAGATTTTTAATCTTATTTTCTCCCCCTGGCCTGTTGAGGAGGGGAGTGAAAGTGCAGCTTGGTGGGCATCTGGCAGCCAGCCAAGGATAACCCACCACACTAGCTGTTTATGCTTTAATGAAAAAAAGCCAATTAAGAGTAAACTGACTATTAACAACATAATCAGGGTCATTTCTTGGTGGCAAATCAATCAGAAAAATGCTAATTACATATGTCCTAGCAGGCTTGTATTAATTTATTAGTAATTAAAATGAAGTACAAATCAAACATCGATCCTGATAGTAGCCAAAAGGCATATCTGCCTTTTTGTTGACCGACAAGACAATGCTATTTATTTCACTGCATTAAGACTGTTTATAAATTATTTCAGATGCCCAGAGCCCTAATAACACACTAGAAACAGTATTTAATGAAAATATGTAATGGTATATTATTTTAGAAACAGATAAGGTGAATTTTGTTATTCTGAATGTCTTACCTATAAACTGAATGATAAAGATGATAGGTATTTTTTTATGATTGTGTGTTATATTCAATGTGCAAGAGCACAGACATTTAGCAGAGACACTTATGTTGAGACACTCCATCTTGGAATGCTTAAAAAAGTAGCATGGATCAATTAATTCTACACACGACGATGGTGGGTAAGTTCATATGTAGAGTCATATTAGTGTTAATACTTGTCTAGATGCTTGAGCCAGCAAATAAAAAGCCTGTAAAGAAGTTTGTCTCAAATACTTCCTCTTGCATGAGCCCAGGCACTGTCAGAAAACGGAGATATGTGTAGTTATGTAGAGCATGGTAATTAATCTGAACTAACATGTAGTCAGTTTGGGATTTGGGTTAGCAACAACTGGTTGACAGATATATTTCCCAAACCTTCCTTAGTCTAGCTTCCAGATAAGTCTTCCAGCATACAGATGTTGGCTCCCCAGACACATTTAGGCAGGAGAGTATTAAAACCTGAGGCTCACAACTCTTGAGGAAACCTTCTACACAGGGGGTAGACAATTATATAGAATATAGGTGACTTTATCCTTTGCAATCTGAACAAACCAGGTTTGATCAGAGGATGACAAGCACATGGAGTCTCAGGCAGGGGGAAATCTGTTCACTGAATCCCAAATACAGAATCACAAATTCCCTCATGAAAGCTACAGGAACCTAGAGGAACAAATCCAGGCTTTTCAGCACAATTTCCTCTCTCACTACAAATGCATATAAGGAAAACTTGCAGAGTGTACCCCTTGTGTTTTACTTAATAAGATGGCAGGACAATGAAGAAGAATAAGAATTAATTTCAGACATCAGATTATTTTTTTCACCATTAATTGAGAACTGATTGTATTTTCTTCAGTTTTGTGGAATCTCATTTTAGAAGTCACATATATGTGGCTTCTGGTATACTTCATTGTGAGAAAATTTCTCAGACAGGTAGACTTTGCTCTTGGAAAGTATTCTGTGATCTCAATAAGATTTATTTGGCTTGCTTCCATCATACTACTCTTTTTTATGCAATTCTTCTGATGCTTTGGTGTGAGTACTTTTTAGTTATTAATATTTTATTATTTTACTTACCTTGACTTCTTTTATTTCTCAGTTCATCATTTTAGTTCCTGTATCTTATTAATTTTCCTGTTTTAACTATCTTCAGTTTGTCAATATCTTTATAGAATTTCAGGTATTTCTGTATACAGAAAATTCAGTATTAATTTCTTTTTCTTTACCAATTCATCATCATGTTTCACCTTGAAACCCCATTGGAATCCTGTCTTAAATTTTCCATCACCTTAATCGCAGGCGTGACCTAGCATTGCTAGCTCCCTTATTTCTCCCCTCTTCCGAACACAGAATTTACAAATCACTTTTTCAGAGGTTTATCACTTTGCCTTATTCCATTCATTTGATTAATTTTATAATTTAATTATTGTTTTCATAAACCTAGTATCTATTCCTTCTTCCAGACCAGTAATAAAGCCATAGTATTGCTCTTTGATAAAATAATTGACTTTCTAGACAAAAGAAACAGAGTAGATCCACTTTATCTAGGATTTAGTGAAGTGATTGATATGGTTCACCCAGACAACAAAGTTCAAAAGCAGGGTGGAGATTAATAAAAAGAACTGTAGAACAGATAAAGAACAAACTAAGCTAAAAACAAGAAGTACTTCTTAAGAGAAATCTATTATTTTGTAGTGAGTTTACTAGTGTAGTTCTCTGAAGTAACTTCTTGGGACCAATTTTATTTAATATTTTTGTTAACAGTCTTGGAAGGAGAAGTGGGCAAGAGATACTGTGATTTCCAGATAACCACATATATAAACACATCATAAGCAAAGAGAAATACTGAAATATCACAAAGGGAGCACTGTGTGATCTTCAGGGCAAAAGTAATAGAAAAGCTATGAAATTTAATAGTTGAAAGTGCAAATCTGTGGAGTTAGGTACTCTATGAGGTATTTTTGGTTTGTTGTAAAAAGGGGAATTCATCAACTGAAAATAGTGGATGAAGGGAAGGAAGTGGATGTATTTTTTCTGGGTTTTAGTTAGGCTTTTGTTAATGTCCCTCACAGCATCCTTCTGGACAAGTTGTCCAACTGTGGGATGAGCAGGTACGCAGTGTGCTGGATGAGAACGGGCTGAATGGTAAGGCATAAAGTGTTGTGGTGAATAGGGCTGGTGACCAGTCACCAGCAGTGTTCCTCAGGGTTCTATTCTAGGGCCAGTTCTGTTCAATATCAATAATCAGTGATCTGGATGCCAGAGTTGAATGCAGTATTAGCAAGTTTGTAGATGATACAAAACTGGGAGGTGCTGTTGACTCTCTTGAGGGACAGGAAGCCTTGCAGGGGGATCTAGACAGATTAGAGCATTGGACAATGAATAATGGGATTAAATTTAACAAGTCCAAATGCTGGATTCTGCACCTGGGACAGAGTAATGCTGGGCACAAGCATAAATAAATTGGGAGAGGAGTGGCTGGAGAGCAGCCCTGCAGAAAGGGATCTGGGGGTGCTGGTCAACAGCATGCTCAATATGAGTCAGCAGTGTGCCCTGGCAGCCAAATAGTGCACTATGCATAATGCACATCTGCATCCTGGGCATCCTCATTCCTGCCCCATGAAGAACAACTGAAGGAGTTAGATCTTTTCTCCCTGGAGAAGAGAAGGCCCAGGTGGACCTCCTTACAGTATTCTGGAACTTACAGGACAGCTACAAAGAGGACTGAGGCTCTCTCTTCCCAAGAAGTCACATGGAGAAGATAAGGGTCAATGGATACAAGTTGCATCAGGAGATGTTTCATCTCAATACAAGGAATCAATTTTTCCACAGTGAAAACAACCTCCCCAGGGACATGGTAGAGTCCCTGTTGCTGGAGGTTTTCAAGATGCAATTGAACAGGTTGCTAGATAATCTCATCTAGGCTCCCTTTCCCACAAAAGGTTGGACCAGATGATCTTTCAACATCCCTTCCAACCCAGGATATGCTATGACTCAATGTTTCTTAATTTATTTGCATGAATAATGATTGAATTTGATTAATCACTGGGTACTTATGCATCAGCTTTTTTGTTTAGGGAGTGAATATAAATTAATTTAAATCAATGAAAATATTCAATCAACTCTAGAAGCTTTAGAAGCTCTGTACTGTAAACCAGATATTTAGAGTTGTTTCTGTTTGATATACATTCACAGTCTAAAATTGAGATGTCTAGAGTAATTTAGTCTTTAAGAAGTCAGTGCCACAAGGGCAACATCTCCAGTGTTTGATTCATGAGACTGCCTGCAGAGAGCTTTCATAGAGTGGGAAGAGATGACCTCTTTGAGGTGTTTCTTGTCTCTTTATTTGAATTGCTTCGGAGTTAGCCTAGATGGTGAACAAACTAAGTGTATGACATTTAGAAAGCAAAAGGGTGGTTGAATCTTGACCCTCTGAAGACTTATGACTAACTTTGCTGAGGGAAATGGACAACACATGCAAAATAGGCTTTAGAATGGAAAGCCTTGGCAACCGAAGGACGCAAGAATCAAGTGCATTATCACATCAGTGCTAAAGGATTATTTCCATAGAGTGCACCTCTACTCTTTGAAATTAAAATATCTAAATTTTACTTTATACAGTTCCCTGCTTGATCCCTTTGCCTCTCTGTGTCTCACTTTCCTAGCCTATCCATTCATTGTGTCACAGCCTGACTCTAGCAGTTATTTACAGTCAGAAAAAAATCAATTTCTCAATTTGGTCACATCCACCTCACAAGTTGTCTCCTGCCATCCATGTCTTTAAACAAGGAAGTTGCTCACACAAGAGAAATATTTCTTATTTTCTGTCTGATTCAGTCTAAACAGTATCTCCATTAAAATAACAAATGAATACACACTCAATTTGGAGGATGTATCAGTTCTAGTGTTGTTGTTTTAGTTTACCAGCTACTTTATGAAGTTTACTTTTTGCAAAGTCAACAAATTATGTTTTTAAGTCACCAAAAGGTATATTCATGTATGATCTTGTCAGTTTCTGTGGGACACTTCGTATTCTTTAATCATATTTGACATATTCTTTTGTATATGTCTGTTCATTTATTTAACCCATGTAACACATTGTAACCTTGGTCAAATAAAGGTAGAGGGAAAAAACCAACTCTGTCACTTCAAAGGCCTTGTTACCCTCTTATAGCTACAGAACAAAACCAACATCGAAGTTAGATGAATGATAACTCATGCAAAAGGAAAATAGAACTCATCAATTATGTTTAACTTTTACTATGTTCTAAGATTATATACAATGGATATCAGAAGTCTCTTTCTTGATATTTCTTGAAAGTATTAAAATATTAGCTCACAGCAAAATTTATTTTAAAAACACTACTACTGTTACTACTAACCACACAATGAAATCATATTGATGAATATTAATGGGGGCCAATGAAAACTGCAACTAATAACACCATCAATAATGACTTCACCTTCTTTTAACTTCTTATAATATCCTGATAATTTGATATTAAAAATGTCTTCTAATCAAGAATAAATGCTAAACTTGTATGATATTAAAGGTTTACTTCCTCTTTGTTAACAGAAAGGGGACAAAAGTCTGGGGGAAAGACCCAATAAATGAAATCGTCTCCTTTCTTGACCATGGTACTGCAGAGAAGGACTTGCAAGCAAAAAATGTTCAGTGCTTCCCTGGTAACTGTGTGCAGGTTAAGATGACATTGACTTAACAATGGGAATACAATCAGGGAACAGTTATGTCATTTGGCTTTGACTCTCAGTAAAGCTACAGAGAAAGACTGGAGTTAACAGTGACTTCGTCAACCATCTTTTCTGCATATTGTTACTTTACAGTATCACGTGCCTCCAGAATAACCTGAAGAAGCAGAAACCATTTTCAAGGAGAGAAAATTCTGAAGTTCTGTTGCCAATAAAGAAAAGAGTTCAGAGGAGAGAACATGACATAAAAGGTCATCATATTGCAGTACAGAGCGGACGCTGTCCTTATGTGATCTTTACTGATGCAAAAAGATGATGATGTCTCAAAACAACACTCCATAATAAACTCCATGGAACTTTCAACGGAATAACATTTTTGCAAATTTTTTTTTACTCTTTTTTATACAACAGGCAACTAAATTAATAGTGGCCAACAACTGAATATATTTAAAATGTAAGAATTCTAGTACAGTGATTTTCTGTTTCAAGGGGAAACAGTTGCTATTAGCAAATGTTTTAATCACTGTGTCATTTTGAAAATATTACTGGTGCTCATTTTCTTTTTTTTTTTTTAATAAGCTATTCTTAGTTCAGTGTAGAGGGGGGAAAATGGAAAAAAGAGGTGCCCTTAAGTTAAAAAGAAAAGAGAATGATGAAGCAAACTTTCTAAACAAATAGATAATAATTATTGGTATGCAAAGTTTCTAAGTGACTAGAAAATGTTTATTTTCAAAATCTATATAAATTTTCAGTTTACACAGATTTAACATCTTTTAATGTTTTTTTATAAAAAAAATAATTTTTCATTGAGAAGAAGTACATATGGAAGATTTAGATATTCTTAAACATTGATAAAACATCTTGAAGAGATATCAGTAAGAATTTCCACTTTCCACATTCTTTATACTTCTAAATCTCACAGGCTGAGGATTTGAGTCTTATTTTATAGACTGAGAAAGAGTTTATACCTCTTTATACTTCTAAATCTCACAGGCTGAGAATTTGAGTCTTATTTTACAGACTGAAGAAGAGTTACATGAGTTTTACTTTTAGTTTTATATGAGAGCTGTAAGATCTAGAAGTGATTTGCCTTCTTTAGCCTGTTTTAGCAATTTAAATCCACTGTCTCAGATATGTCATTCTACATGGCTATTCATACAGTTTGTTAAAAGATGGTATCCTACAAAGTGACAGAACTTCTTACAAGATTTTCCTGCTTCCGCTACTAGTATTTTGAATCTGATTTTGATTGTGGAATATAATGAATTTAATTTGCATAAAAAGTGACCTGGAACATTTTTAATTGGGCAGAATTTGTTAAAACTTTGGAGAAGGGCAAATATACCTTCATGTGGTCAAATATGGCTGTTCTTTTTAGTCTGATTTCAGGAATATAATTACTGTCAATATGACATTAACAGTTGCAAGACATTGTAAAAGACAAAATTCCATGGCCAACAAAGCTGATCTCACAAGGCACAGTTTCCAACAATTATCTTGCCATTCAAATCAAAGAAGTGAGATTGCAACACAGCAATACATTTTTTTCAGTAATGTATAAGTGAATCAGAGGGTCACAAGAGGCTTTATCTAGTGACAGAAGAGTGATGGGTGGACTAGGAACTGGCTGGATGGTCACATCCAGGGGGTGGTGGTCAGTGGTTCAATGTCCAGATGGAGAGGAGTCACAAGTGATGTTCTTCAGGGATCCGTACAGGGACCGGTGCTGTTCAACATCTTCATCAATAACATCGACAGTGGGATCAAGTGCACCCTCAGCAAGTTTGCTGACACCAAGCTGAGTGGTGCAGTTGACAGGCCAGAGGGACGGGATATCATCCAGAGGGACCTGGACAAGCTAGAGAGGTGGGCCTGAGCAAACCTTATGAAGTTCAACAAGGCCAAGTACAAGATCCTGCACTTGGGTTGGGACAATCCTCGTTATCAATACAGGCTGGGGGATGATGTGATAGAGAGCAGCCCTGCAGAAAAGGACTTGGGGGTACTTGTGGATGAAAAGCTGGACATGAGCCAACGATGTGTGCTTGCAGCCCAGAAGGCCAATCGCATCCTGGGCTGCATCAAAAGAAGNCTGCATCAAAAGAAGCATGGCCAGCAGGTCCAGGGAGCTGATTCTGCCCCTCTGCTTCTCTCGGGTGAGACCCCACCTGGAGTACTGCGTCCAGCTGTGGAGCCTTCAGCACAGGAAAGACGCGGACCTCTTGGAGAAGGTCCAGAGGAGGGCCACAAAGATGATCTGAGGGACGGAACACCTCTCCTATGAAGACAGGCTGAGAGAGTTGGGGGCGTTCAGCCTGGAGAAGAGAAGGCTCCAGGGAGACCTTATAGCGGCCTTCCAGTACCTGAAGGGGGCCTAATAAGAAAGCTGGGGAGGGGCTGTTTGCGAGGGCATGTAGCAATAGGACGAGGGGCAATGGTTTTAAACTAGAGCAGGGTAGGTTTAGATTAGACATTAGGAAGAAGTTCTTTACAACGAGGGTGGTGAGACACTGGAACAAGTTGCCCAGAGAGGTGGTGGAGGCCCCATCCCTGGAGACATTCAAGGCCAGTCTTGATGAGGCTCTGAGCAATCTGATCTAGTTGAAGAAGTCCCTGCTTACTGCAGGGGGGTTGGACTGGATGTCCTTTAAAGGTCCCTTCCAACCCAACACATTCTATGATTCTATGGAACAATATACAACCACAGAAGTCATTACCCTTTCTACAGGGTAAAAGCTATACTTTTTCAATAGATCACATTATTTGCCATTGCACTTTCACTCAAAATATCTCTTTTCAACTTCTAAAAAAAAGAGAAAAGAATCAACTGTAATAGCACATGGAAAAATGTGCCGTGTTAACACCCTCAAATATAAGTCACTCTTTGAGATCAGTTTTAAATCCTAGGTATTACTTTCCTATTTGGAGGGAGAAATTACTTTATATTTTTTCCCATTTCAAGATTGTCTAAACATTTTATACTGCTTTCTCTGTAATTATTTTTAAATTGTTCTTCTTCCACAGTTTAACACAACGAAACTTGCAGGTAGCATAGAGATATAAACCAACTGAAAATGCATTTTGCCTTTGAATGTTAACCTTACGACAAACCATTCCAGGAAAAGTTCTGATTCCCTTCAACTAACTTTTATGAGGGAATTTTTATGAATTTCTCATCAATTTCCCTCCATTATTTTTATAACTGTTTACTTCAAGTAGGGTACAATAACTTCCACTTCTGGAACATTTTACGAAAATACTTTAGGCAAAGATTATGATTCTTTGTTCTCCTTTCTCTTCTGGAATATGATAAAAGGTAATGTTCACAGGCTTGTGAGAAGCATTTCCACATTCCTTATATTAACTTCTGATAACCATGAATCTTAACTGTGTGGTAAGTTAGCTTTTACCTCTCTATATTTGTCAAGATTCCTGACTTGAAGAATACCTGCGTTGTGAAGTATTTGTATCTTCTTCAAAGAAAACCGTCAGTTCTTTCTTTCAAGTCCACACTTAATTATAGACTCCTTAGTAGGGGGAAACTACAAAACGTATTGACTAAAGGCAAACACAATTCCAATAGAAAAATGTATGCAGCTTCTACTTACTTATCTCAGTGATAGCCACCACCTGTCAGACTGACTTCCACCTTATTTATATTGATCCTCAGCCAATTTTCTCATTAGGAAAAAAAAAAAAAAAAGAGGCTACAGAATTTCAGTCTTGATGGATTTAAGATAAAAAAGTCACATTTCACTACACGGAGAACAAGTGAAAATTCTGTAGCAGTTAGAAAAATTAGCTTCTGATTTTATCACAAATGTCTTTGAAATTATTTCCATGCTGCAGAAAAAGTCCTTTTCTACCTCTTACCTATTTTTTAAGAAAGAATGATAAAAATAGAGATGAAACAAAGAAGAAAAATATTTTTATCCTGTTACTTACTGTTAATGTTCTATCAATCTAATAATCTAGAAAAAATGACAAAAATATTTCTGATAATTCCTAAAATTAAATTTTCTTTTTTTTTTTTTTTTTTCAAAATGTTAACAATAATGAGGGGAATGAAAGAAAAAGAAAGCCAGAAAAGTCAGGAAGTGTTTCTCATTATAGCATAGAATGACATTTTAAGTTTATTTTCAGGATATTTATCCAGAAAAATAGTTGACACAAAAAAAGAAATATTGACTCAAAATAGAAAGTGAAAAACTCCAAGAGGACTTTAAAAGCAAAATATATCTAGAGGCTTGAATTTTTTCCCCTTTTCTTCTTTTTTTTTTTTAATAATTACAATTTTGTATCTGCATCTATGGTTTATGATAATACAGATATCTTTCGGCTTTCAGAGGGGTTTTTTTGGTGACTACATTTCTACACTAAAAAATAAATTAACCTTAGTTGTACATATTAATGCTAATGACAGAAGAATTAAACAGGGGCCTGTAACTTTTGCAATAATGACTCAGCTATATACATATATGTAAGTACGTAGTCTGCTGCTGGTCAAAATGACAAGTAGTATTGATGTATTTTATTTGAGTTCTTAGTATCTTGAAATTTTTAATAAGGCAATGAATCTTCTTGTGTTTATTCACATAAACTTCTTTTCCTAAAAGAAAGTGTAAGAAAAAGAATTACAGCTTCTGGCAGCCGTAAGTCCTTGAGACATGGAATATATTTGTACTCCAGCTTTCCTAATTTTTCTCAATAAAATCATGACCTTAAATGCTATTTAATTGGAAGTTTTGTCTTAAAACCCATATCAGGGTTTTAGGAGAATCTTAGGAACTCAAAAGCCTGAGCCAGCCTGTCTTGATCTGATACAGTAATTCTTGAATCTTTTTCTGAGGCAATGGTATTGTTGATCTGTTCAGAGGGTTAGACAGTAGAAAACATATTTTGTCAGGCATATCAGCTAAACAGAAAAAGTTACAAACATAGATAGAATTGAATTTTTTCTTTTCAGTGATAACATTAGATCGAAAATAAGAAAGATGCTGTTTGTTCCTTGACCCAGTAATCTTGCACTAGCAAGCACAGTTGATGAGAATCAACAGCTATTGAACTCCTCTTCTCTCCTTTAGCTATTGCTTATTGCTGTAGGTGGAAGAATTTGTTAACTGCTGATACGTATGTCACTAACAAGTCTTTCATTTACCCTGCTTGAGAAGTTAAAGCTAGCAGTGGTTTAGAATGTCATTAATGAGGCTAGCAGTAACACCAAAAACCCATCATCTTAGAGTCATCTAAAGGTACTTAAAATTCCAATTTAGAGACAAGGATATCATGTGATCAACTCATGTATATGATCAGTATGATCAATTCATAACAGCCAGATCCATGCCATGTACTGCAGGTGACTAAAAGCTAATTGTCTAATTTAAGATAACCATCTAAGCTCTGCTTTTACTCATAAATAACATCTTTAAAGATCTAGTGTGCTGAGTTATCCTTGGCTGGCTGCCAGATGCCCACTAAACTGCTCTCTTGCTTCCCCTCCTCAACAGGCCAAAAGGAGAAAATAAGACGAAAAAGCTTGTGGATTGAGATAAAGACAGGGAGGTTGTTTACCAGTTACTATGAAACAGGTTTAATTTGGGGAAAATCAGTTTAATTTTTTGCCAATTGAAAACAGAGCAGGATGGTGAGAAACAAAGGCAAAACTAAAACCAACCTTCCCTCTATCCTGCCCCCCACCTTCCCAGGCTCAACTTCAGTCCTTCCTCCCTGACTCTTCTACCTCCTCCCACCTTCAGCAGCACAAGGGCAATGAGGAAAAAGGCTTGCAGTCAGGTCATANAACTAAAACCAACCTTCCCTCTATCCTGCCCCCCACCTTCCCAGGCTCAACTTCAGTCCTTCCTCCCTGACTCTTCTACCTCCTCCCACCTTCAGCAGCACAAGGGCAATGAGGAAAAAGGCTTGCAGTCAGGTCATAACAGGTCATCTTTGCTGCTCCTTCCTCCTCACACTTTTCCCCTGATTCAGTGTGGGATCTCTCCCACAGGATACAGCCCTTCACAAAGTTCTCCAACATGGGTCCTTCGCATAGGCTGAATTTCTTAAAGAATTGCTCCAGCATGGGTTCTCTCCACAGGCTGCAGTCCTGCTCCAGGGTGAGTTTCTCTGTGGGGTTACAGTTCCTGCCACAAAACCTACTCTTGTGTGGTCCCCTCTCCACAGGTCACATATAGGAGCCTGCTCCTATATGGGCTGTCAGTGCCCTGCAGCTTCTTTTAGAGCATCTCTGCCTGCTGCTGCATGGGGTCCTTCATAGGCTGCAGTGTGTATATATATATATATATATCCTGTGATATCTTCTTCTATGGGCTATGGGGGAACAACCTGCTTCACCACTGGCTGCAGAAGAACCTCAGCTCCTGCACCTGGAGCACCTCCTTCCCTCTTTTCTCATTGACCTTGGGGTCTGCAGCGTTGTTTCTCTCACATTTTTCTCACTCCTATATCTCAGAGCTGCTGTGTGGTGGTTTTTACCCTTTCTTAAATATGTTTTCACAGAGGCATCAACAGCTTCACCGATGGGCTCAGATGTGCCCTGTGGTGGGTCGGTTTGAATTGGCTGGAACTGTCTGTGTTCAGCATGGGGCAGCCCCTGACCTCTTTTCACAGAGGCCGCCCTGCTACCAAAACCTTGCCGTATAAACTCAATACACTTAGGCATGTATAGAGAGAGATTTATGCCATTCCAGGATAAGTCTTGGTGACATTTTTAAAAAGTGTCTCAGGGCTGAGTGGAACAGAGAGGCGTAGTTTAGTCAGAGAAGTTTACCTCAGTGTAATCAGATGTTAAATGATGGCATCTTGTTTCTGAATTAGTCTTGGGAATATTTGATCCTCATGAAACCGATAGCTCTATGGACGATTTGAACAGCACACTCAAAAGTAATCTTGAAGTGATTAGGTTTTGGCTAAACTTGATTAGGGAACTCACTCAAATTTTTTCATAGTTTTCCAACAAATTAAGTTTTTCACTTAGTTCTGCTTTACCTTATTTATTTTTCCTAAATCCAAAATGCAAAGTAAAACTCAAGAAGCTTTGATCCCCGTGTGTATATAATAATAATTTAAAAATGCTTTCAGAAGCCTCCATAAGGCAAACTCACCAACTTCATACTTTCATAAAGTTATGGTTTAAATAAACTTTTAGGTTTTGCTTTGTCTTCAGAAACCCAACAAAGTGAATGACACTGTTGCAGCACTTTGGTAAGCAGCATATTAGTCACAATAGTACATCGTCAAATCAGGGAGTTACAGCCCTAGTGGAGTTATATAGAATCTTTCATACACACCTGATCAAAAAGAGACCTTTCTCTACTTTTTTCCTGTTTCTTTTAAATTTTAAGTTTTTGAGCAATTGATGGGTGAGTCTTTATAATGTTCTTCTGGACTTCGTTCAGAAGTTCAAACCAGCCTGGGAGCTAGGAGAGACATTTGATGAAACCTTAAGACCTTGGAAATAAAAAGAATATTTTCTCAAAGTTTTATAAAAGGTGCCAGGCTCTGTCAAGTATTACAACTATTTTAAGGTTTTAAAGATAGACATAGAGGTTATATTATATTTTTCTTAGAAAAAAATTATGCAGCCTGAAAACAGAACAATCAGCCATCACCTTATATAATAGCAAGTTCAAGATTTTTAGGGGAACACTGCCTTTTGGAGCAGCTTCTCTTGAAATCGTTTTCAAATGCTGACAGAAAGAAGCATTTATTTAACCATAAGGAAACTGGTTTTTAAAAAGGACCTTGAGATTAGGTTCCAAATGTTATTTACTGACAAATGCACTGTTAAACTCACCGAAGGATATTTATGAGCAGCACCGCATTTCTGGTTTTACAGTATTTTGTATGTTGCAAACTTGGAGAATAAAATTTTCCATTTGCTTATGAAAAGTATTTCCTGAGTAAATGGCATACAGAGGTCAAAATGTATCCTGAAAATACAATAGGCCCTATGTTTCTTATCACTGTCTTGGTAATACTGGCTTATTATGTTTTTATGTTCTCAAAGTATGCAGGAAAGAAAACAACTTGAATTTAAAACTTTTATTTTTCCCTTTCTCCTCATATTCCAATCAAAGCAAAATGTGGGAAATGAAAAATTGCTTAGAGAATAATTTTGTGTTTGTGCAAAATCAAACCTCACTGTTACACTGCTCTTGGAACTTCTGACTAATTCCATGGTTACAATTTTGTTATCCTTTTCTGTTAACAGCATTTTTATTTGGTGAAAAAAAAAAGTAAGATAAAAAATTTCAGAACACATTTTGTGATAAGCCGCTGGGGCCACAAGGTATCTTGTAACTTGTAAATTAGAATGTGGTGGTGATGGTATTATGTGAAATCAATTTTAATATGTTAAAAATAAAAGAAACTAAAAATGCCAAAAAAACCCTGCTGAAATGTCCCTTTATGACATCCATCCATGCTCATAAAATGTTTTATATTTAATGCTCTTTGTGTAGCTGTCTCAGTGCTTATGCACAGCTACTTCTTAAGGTCCAAGCCAGAAACAGCACAGAGACTTCACATATCCTCAAATGGTTTATTGGAGGAAATGTTTCAAAATTACTAGCCTCTTTTTACTTCTTTTTTTTTTTTCTTCAATAAAACAGTCCATTCTTTAATCCTGGCAGACTTTTGCAATTCACCATTTCCCTAATTTAAGACAGAAACGCCACACTGACAGCACTGATGATTCAGTAGTGTGTCTTCTAACAGCATCCTTTCATGCATCTCCTCCCACAGACTGATTGTTGCTTCATCATTTTTTTGCTTTTTCTACTAGTATATAGCAGTTTTACAGCAAAGGTATGAATACTAATAGTTGAAACAGTCTTGTTAACCTTGATGGCAAAACTCTCATTGACTTCAGTGTAGTAACATTTCTCTCTTAGCTGGCTTTCTTAGAAACATTTTGAGAGATAGAGACATAGATTGACCTTTTCCTTCCTTCTCTTCCTACAGAAAACTTGAGCATTGTTTCTTTAATCTTTTAGTTTATATCTTCAAAATTATCCTGTGTACTTCATAATTAAATTGTCCATTAACAGAGAGAGAGATGCAAGGTTCAGACATGGATGAAATATGAACAGATTGATTGATCATTCTTTATAAACGTAAAATAATTTTTTGTTTTTGTATTTTTGCTCACACCCAGTAAAAGACAAAGCATCCTAATACTCCTTTCTTTGTATTTGAACCTTTAAAGAGAGATTTTAATAAAGATAAACATAAAGGGGGTTCTAAAAGTAAACCCCTGAAAAGTACGGTTATTTTTGCTGCTCTAATGAAAAATTGCAAACACAGTCATAGTGGGCTAAGTTTATGAGGTGTAAACTGAGCTCTTATTTTCAGCAAACCAAAAATACTGGTGATGTGTGTGTTATCTTACACTCAGATTACTTCAGATGGAAAGAAACTGGTGCTGAAGAAGATAACAAAGGAAAAAAAATGCAAGGAAAAGTGTTTGTCTTCTCTGAAAATAAATGAAATCATTACTTCAAACCATACTGATGGATTAAAAGCTGATGATTTAGAAAAAAACTAAGAGCAAAGAATTATTAACATTTTGAAACTGACACTACATAAAAATATTTTGCTACAAAACCTGACAAACACACAAGTCTAATGTATTTCATTCAGGAGTCTAAAATTACCTTTCACTACGACCTTGAAACTGTGCAACTGAAGATGACCAAAAAAAGCTGAGTGTTACTTGGAAATACTTGTTTCAACAGCTAAAAACAACTGTAGTGCAAAAGGTGATCTAGATGAACATGCGACATCAGCTCTTCTTGTCCTGTGCTCACTCAGCTTCATCTTGTTTCAGTTTGGATTTTTGTGTCTTCTGGAACGGTGCAATCTCTGTGTATATTTGTTCGTGAAACATCAGTGCTTCAGAAGGGGCTTTTTAATTTCCAGAAAGAGAACATAATTAATAGTGACATCATTACTACATACAATGAAATACAGTATATTTGATACAAAATAATGTATCAAGTTTGAGAAGTATTATTAAATCCTTATTCCACTAATGTAGAAAGGATAAGATCAAATAACAGAAATCAACTTTGGTTAACATTTGTAAAGTTACAATCATGAGACTCTCCCTGCTGAACTTTAATTCTTAATTAATTGCAGGTATCCAGAGTTATCTCTGTTTTTTCTTTCACTGTAATATTTTTTTTTTATTTGATACATTTTTTCTGTGTTTCAGAATGGCTTGATGTTGCACTGCTTTGATTTTTGAGATAATACTTATATTTTTTACATATGTAACACATTAACAATTTGCTTTATATTTTGCTTTACACACACACATGCACTTAATAACTTGCTTATATGCAGACAGGGAAAGAGCAATGTTTTTGTTTAAAGTCTTCCTGCTATCTACAGTGAGCCACACAGGTGCTAAACAGGGACATACTGCTTTATTAGTCTCCTTTTGTTTCTGGTAAAAAAGTAGCTGAAAATAAAGTATGTTTTCTAGTACTCATTGACTGGGAACTAACCTCCACATGCTCTCGTAACATGAAACAGCTTGAATATTACTCAGTCAACAGAATTTCTCAAAACACTTCAAAAATAAATCATCAAACAGTATTTTGGGCTCCATTAAGGTAAATTAAAAAAAATAAAATAATTTTAAAAAGCTTGTCTTTCAATATGTGAAGTGATACTCACAGGTTATTTCCAAAATTAACTCTACTTTCCTTTTTAAGGAATCCAGTTCATTTTAAAAAACAGCCACACAGTGATGGAAATAGAGGAAAATTGCAGACATTAAGCGTAGACAGGAAATGTGTACACCAGCTTTAGCTCAACATGAAAATTAAATGCAAACTGCTACAAACTAGGTCTGGGTTTTAATGTTAATTGTTCACATGCCCTCAATACAAATTATTCACACTAATGTACTGCATTAGCCAAGCCTGTCACTTCTACAATTATTTTTTGTTGTTGTTGTTGTTGTTTTGTAAATGCCATCTCATTTTGTGTCCATTGTGGGAATTTAGGTAAGCTGCTTTAGTTGTAAGAAAGTTCTGAGCATAACATCTAAGGCTGCTGCAGCAGTTTCATGGATCATTAACAATTTGCTAATATTGTTTTAGCTTGCAAATTAGTGCAGCTTAGTGACTAAGGAAAGGTTCCATAGCTGTCATCAATCAGACTAAAATTCTTCATGCATGAGATGAAAAACGATTTTTAGCCTTTGAGGCTCAGACAGCAATTACTGTAACAAAAAAAAAAAAAGGCAAAAAGAAAGTGGGGGGTGGGAAGAGGAGTGAAGGGGAGAAAGAAAGCTATATAAAATGCTGTTAGCAATTCTATTACGTTATTTCTTGTTGCACTAGAAAAGAACTAACACATGTAGTGTAACCATGCCTTAGCTTCCTGCTATATTAATGAACTGACAAACTATAGAGGGAAAAAAGAGAACCTTTCCTAGGAAATGACAATAAATTAGTGAATAAAGAAAGAGAAAACAAAAAACTAACAAACAAACAAAAAAAAACAAAACAAACCCAAAAAAAATACAAAACCAAACCTGGGTATCTCAAAATATATTTCTTTCAGCCATCCACCCACTCTTTCTGTATTTGCTCTTCTTGAACATAAATGACTGAGGTTTATTCACACAGGTGCTTACAAAAACCAGATCCTTAGCTTCCATGCTCTAGTATTCACAGGTAAAAAAATTTAAACACCGTGTACACACATCTTCATGGAATAGGAAAATGTCAGACTTCTCAGATTCTCTTGGCAGAGACCTACAGCAGTACCGTCAGGAAGCCAACAAGCAGTTCCTGAGGTCCACTCAACAATGAAGGCAAAACCTGTTACCACTGAATTTCTTTAAAGCAACTAGCAGTTTCAGTCCACGCATCATGAAGTACAGCTCACAGTGAGGTTTCCTTGCTTGTCTCTCCAGCAGAGCAGAGGGCAAGGACAGATGCCTTATAGAGAGTGGCAAGACAGAAACTCTCGTGAATTATGCTAATCTCTTGTAACATAAACTAGGATGTAAACAGTGTCTTCAGCTTCACTTACACAAGCAAAAAATAGATTTCTCATCAGGTGGTTTTTCACTTTGTTTTTAACCAAACCCTCTCACTCCAAAATTTTTTTTTGCTCATCCATCATCTTTGAATTCATTCAGCTACTCTCTGTTCTTACTGGCTTCTCTGCACAGCTCCTTGCAATCTTTTGCAGTTTCACACTTTCACAAAACTTCCCATGAAATCTTCCCCTTTGTCATTGCTCTCCTCTGTCATTTCTGGTATCTGTCTTGATCTCATCTACCTCACTGTAGCTCTACAGCCCTCTCCTTCAAATATTTCACTTCTTTATGGAAGCTCATAAACTCTATCCATCTATATACAAACTGCATTAAAGAAATAGAGAAAGTACAATATAAAGTGACAGCAATACCATTGTGATAATAACTTTTGTCTTCTTCAAACTACATACCTCAGGGTATGTAGAGGTTGTGTTTCACTTGTCAATCACAAATGGGTGCAGAAAGGGGCATGTGCCTGTACAGAAACCATTGCAGTTCTCACCTGTGTTTAGCTTAAAACCCTGCTGTCTCTGGTAGAGAGGTGGGGCATTAATCTGAGAACAGGCACCATTGTAATGCCATCATATTTTGTAAAGTTCTGTCAAGGTCACTGGAAACAAAGGCTTACATTTTCAAATTTATCAAAATGCTTTTCAGGATCACAGTCTATGTTCTTTATGTTTAGAGAGAGATGGAACTTCAGTATCGGATGTATTAACAAAACACAGTATTAACAAACACAGAGGGA
>VYZM01006182.1:7394-26006 GCA_013398915.1 Dromas ardeola
ATTGATGTGTACAGTACACAAATAATATTGATGCTGATAGAGAATCAGTAGCACATACAGGATTTTGCTAGTAGGGAATAAATTCAAGGGCTAAAGTTGCAGAAGAGGGAGAGAAGACGGATCCTGCTGCAGTTCACAAAATTAAAATTTAAGCAATACAGAGTGAGAATGAGCAAAATTTACATTCAAATATTTCTGGCTGTTCAAATTTAGTCTGCTGTTAAAGCTCTATTAAGAACCTTTCAGAGGCAAACAATGGGCTTTTCAAAAATAAGACAGCAAATCTCTGATAAAAAGAGCCAACTTTGAGTCAANGTCAAACAAATGAAGATTATTAAACAATTTTTTCATAACTGAAAGCACGAAATAATTTTTTCTTCTCAAAAATATAAAAATTCACACATAGCTATCAGTCAATAAATATCAATAGATTTAAGGGAAAGCACTTATTAGCTTTGTATTTTAAATTGGTTTGTATGTGTCTGAAATAATCCAACTGCATTTCACTATTTTTAGTTAAAATAACAAAGTTCCTTTGTGTATATATTCTTAGGTGACTGCCAATTTTGAAAAGTGATTACATTTTGCATAGACAGAAGAGTTATAAAAGAAGTTACATAATGAAAACACCTTCAATAGAAACTGAAGGTAAAGTCCTTCCTGCTTTTACTAAGTCTGAATAACCAAGCCCCACCTAACATAATAAAATGAATCCACCAACACTTAACCATGGGCTCAGAAACTACAGCTAACCAATTGCTTCAGGGCACCTATTACTTCAGGCTACTGTCTGGAAAACTACCAAGCCTCTGAATGTTCCCTGAAGCATTTTAAAACCAGAGGCAGAGAAGACAAGAAACAGCAAAGAAGTAAAGCATCAACTGCCTGACAGGGACTAAGCACTCTCTGGTAACTTCAATTTCTGATTAATTTTTAGACTAAACATCTCTATGCATCCTGTCACTACAAGCTAAAAAGTTATTACCAGAAGTTATTAGCCACAATCTTTTTCCCATTGAAGGGAGCAGCAAACAATTTCCATCAGTGTTAATGGATGCAAGAACAGCTGCTGATATTGTTGCTACGTCTCTTCAGTGCCCAGTTCTTGGCCACTCCTTAGAAGAAACCATTGAAGAAAATTATGCAGTTTCTGCTCAAGTTTACTACCGCATTGGATTCTAACCAGTTGCCAACCAGACAAATACAATTTAGATATTTAAGGCCTATGAACAGCCTTCCCCTGTTGTGACCCATTTGCTAGCTGCAATCTATGAGAACAGAATGCCACCCATGAAAGGATCTCAAAACTTGATTAAAAAAACAACACTTTCCCTTCAATACACACATTCATAGACATGATAAAATGGGAGGGAAGAATGAAGATGTAAGAAATATTCAAGCATTAGTACCATGTTTTAGTAAAGGAAAGCCTTTGTGATTAGACTCCAAAATAGCACATACGGATTTTTCTTTCAATAAAGTAACATGACTCATGGCTTTTTACTTTTACTTTTTTGTAATCAGTAAGATAACTTTAGATTAAAGAAGGTATAGAAACACTACAGCAATGAACGATGTCTGCAGGTATATAGCATACACAAAAATGCCCGTATAGCATGGGCTGTATGATCCCTCATACAAACAAAGCAAGAAACAAAAGACATTTGAGCCTGAGAAACCAAACTTCTGACACTCCCCAGGTCCTTCAGCAGGATGTGTGCCAGACAGTCATATTAAGCTTTGTATACTTTAGGAGAAACTGTTCCACCCCAACAGAGACCTTCGAGTAAGACTGTATATTATA
This sequence comes from Dromas ardeola, assembly GCA_013398915.1. Classification (NCBI taxonomy): domain Eukaryota; kingdom Metazoa; phylum Chordata; class Aves; order Charadriiformes; family Dromadidae; genus Dromas; species Dromas ardeola. The sequence continues at coordinate 9,199 of VYZM01006182.1, forward strand.
CACATCAAGCTAAGTCGTGGAAGAGATACTAAGCAAAACGTTAAATAGTATCTTCTTTGCTTGCAACTTCAAATGTAGTTTTCTACATGCAATCAATTTTGGACTCTAGATCTTTTTTCCTCCTCTTACAAACAATACTACTAAAGTCACTTCCCTTAGCGTACAAAAACGTCCTAAATTTCCCCACACAGTCCCTTTGAATTCTAATGTATCAAAAATTCATGCAAAGAAAACCATGTCTAGAATACAAATTATGGAATTAGATAATTGTGAAAAAACTGTATTTAACTGCACTCTCCCAAGTCTAAGTCCACCAGCTGAAACTGGCATATAACTAGAAAGGAACAGACTGAAAGCAGTGTGGAATTACAGATTCCATCCTCTCCCAGAAGCATTTACTGATGCAACTCATAAAAGGGTTGAGACTGACTTGCAAGCATTGGGCAGAAGCAGCACTATCTCTGTAATGGAGACATTCCTGTTCCTACCATTACATTTTGTTATTGTAATTTTGTGGATCTTTTATGAGGCCATGCCCCTCCCACAGTAAAGCAATGAAAGCTTGTTAGTTAAGGCATCAACTGAACATACAATTAAAGAGGCATGGGAAAGCGGTCCCCCTATATTCCTCAAGTTAGATCCCTTTAGTTTAGAGAAACCAAGTTATGCACCAGGTTGCATATTATTATTATTACTAGTACTTATTATATTATTGCATAACATTATATATATGCACTCCTTACATTGTTCAGACTCCAATTATACATGCTGATTCAGAGAGACTGTATGGCAATCAAGTCTACCACATGCAGGTATTACTGTGCTATGCTGAAAAGATTTAAAGGGCTTTATAGATTATATAAAATGGCCAAAACCACTCAACTCATCCCACAAACAACATGGAGCACATATTTTCTAGAATATGGCAGTAATTGTGCAAAATTTTTGCATTTTACTTGTAGAAATGGGAAGTAAGGAAGGAGCTCTCTAGGTAGCTAGCACTCTCACAGTTTCTATGGATGCAATTAGCATCTGAAGGCAGCTACACAATTGCTTGATCCAAAACAAGCCTGCAAATCTTAAAACCTAACATGCTTTTTTACATTCAGTATTTTATCCTCCTTATTAACAGAAACTGGGACTGGAGTCTAAATTAACAGACACAATAAACTTTAAAAGATAGCTGCTTTGGCAATAAAAGAGGTATATTTTTGCTAAGTAACTCACTGAACTATAGTAAAAAAATTTACAGCACTGAAATGCGGACTTTTGACTTCACAATAGACATTGGAGGAGAAGACGCCTCTTGCTATGTGGCTTACTAGTGTTGATAAAAGCCTACAACACAGTATGAAATCTTTTCAAGGTCATGCATTTCAAACTCATGAAAAGCAATCTGGTTAAACTCAATTATCCGTTTACTACCATCTTAGTTCCAAACAACTCAAATTTTGTATCTGAAAGCTTTAACTTAGGCCTTAAAAAGTATTTAAAGGAAAACAAATACATCTCCAGTTTCTGAGGGAATGGCTAATGCTGAGAGTCAGTGATTTTTTTTTAAATCAACTCCAAACTTCGCTATTCATACTCTAATAGTCAAACTACAGCAGCAGAATGAAAAACAGACACTACCAGATCCACGCAACATGTAGACTAGATTTCAATCAAATCAGAAACAATGTAAATCAAACTGAAGGCTTTAGAAATCTTAGGTATCACAGGCCAGTAACAGGAATGAAACGGTGTTACAGCCTTTTAAACCAGACAGAATGCAAAAAAAACCCTTCTCCTACAGCTTGGTTGTCTGCAAATAGCTCTTAAGATTTCAGCCAAAGAAAATATTCTGGCAAACACAGCCAGTCCTACAGAGATACAAAAATCATCATAAAACACAAACACAGACTTAAGGAACTACTGCAGTAAAGCATTGTTTTCCTTACATAGAATCTTTCTGGAAATCAGAAGGAGCTACAGAGGTATCTAAGCAGCAGAAGCATTCTTTTAGTGATGTAAAGGATTGAAAACATTTTTTTCCTGTTTTCTACTGCTCAGTTAACCCTACCAAAAACATGCAGGACAGACTGATGTTACTTCCAAAACGTTCTTTGTGCATCATATTAGTCAACATTTCTCCATATTAAATACCCTCAAGGTATCCTGAAGATAAAAAAAACCTCAAAACATTATGGCCAGCGTGAGCAATTGCCTTCTAACTGAAACGACTCAAATCTCAAACAGCATGCAGACACCTTAGAAAAACATTAATTAATGACCAAAAGTCTTTCCCATAGAAGATACAACTGTGAAGACAGCTTCACAAGGAAGAAAAATACAGATGTCCGTATGTGTCCAGCAGTGCCTGTGAAAAAATATTCTATTAAAGAAAATTTCTTTTCCATTGTGCTGCCTGGCATTGAGCCTAATTACTGTGGTGAAAAAGAAAAATGGATGAAAAATGATCCTGCACAGCTTTAACTCTCTATAAGCTCTTTCTAACTTGAAAATTGTATTTGCTCTCAACAAATGTTAATTTCTCTGCCAAAAAAAATATCTAGGAATGCGGAGAGGTTAATGAGATATATTTTAAGTAATATTCTAATATATTTCATTATAGCAAGACAGTAATTACATTTTATTAGTAAGTAAGCAGTAAATCCAAAGTTATGCTTTTTATGGACCTACTCCCCTAAACATCTCCAGTCATTTTATAATAATTACCTCAAAGTCTCCACCTAAATAAAATTCCACGTGGAATTTCCTTCATATTCAGCTCCCACAGTGTTTGGTTCTGCCTCCAGAAAACTGATTTAATGGTTAAGACACTAAGTAACCTGAGCTGGTTTAATTTTCAGCTCTGTGTTTTGTGGTTTTGGTTTTTGTGTAATTACAAGAGAGACACTCTCAAAAGTCTCTATACTGCACTTCTTACTTCTTGGCCTGAACATGCTGCAATGCCCATTCAAAAGACTATCTGCTGGTTTGAGCATCCAGTCAGTTCAATAATTTAACATTAAGCCTATTTAACAGATGGTTCAAACTAGGCTCCTAAGTGTTTTACCCATCATCATAGAGCAAAGCAGTGAATGGAAGAAAATGATGCTACAAATTCTGCAAGTACATCCACAGAATTTAAAAGACTTTGCAGTTCTCCATTAAGTTTAACAGCAGGTGGATGATCGAGTAAGCAAGTCTCTGAACTGAAAAAGGTAGTTTGACATCAACCTAGCAACACCGACATCAAACTCTTTTTTTCCTTAAAGTGAGAGAATAGTTAGGAAAGCTACATATATTTCTATTAGAACTTATGATATAACCTTGAGATATAATTAACAAATTTACAGCTTTACTTAAAGGAATTCACCTTGACGGTTGTTGCAGGATATCAAATTGTACTTGTCTCTTCCATTGCTGGTGAAGAATGATGCACAGCAGCAGCTCTGAAATTATGCTTGGTCTGTATCCTGTCAGCATTCTATTTTATTAATTCTGCCAATGAGAAACAGATACTATGTTTGTTTTTTTCCTGCCAACAGTTCACTGGGGGAAGGCAACAAGCTTGAAGACAGCTCAAGAAGGCTTAATTGCTTGACAAAATGGGACGCTACAGGACTCACCCTGCGTGCAAAGTAGCAGATGGCCAAAATACCTACCAATTTGAGTAAGTTAGGGCTGTTTCCTAAATCATATTCCTATTACACTGCACACTGACAATACTTCATGGGAATAGGTCAGCACCTTTACTGAACAAATGGCACACAGCAGACGTTAGGAGCGCTACTGCCACTGTGCCCATCTCCTGCAGGTTAACTATAAAAATCAGCAAGGTACCCACTCAGTTATCCAACAGATGCAGATTCTGTTTTCTAACATGAAAAAGTCTACAGAAGGTAGTCTTCTAGTAAAGCTGCAAAGTAAGGCAAAAGGAAAGAATGCTAAAAAAAAAAAAAAAAGGACACGCTTCGAAAAACAGAAGGTTTTTTTTCTGCCAGAAGTTAATAATTGTTTTCTCTTTGGATTGGTAAATATTAGCTATGAATACTAAAAGTCTTTCATGAAAATATTTAACACTTTATTCGTGGTTCAATCTGATGAGAAAACATTCTTTACTTATAATGACCTATGTATGGAGTATTTTTAGCTAGGAAAGCATTTTAAGGATTTATTTTATTTTCTGTTTCTACTTCCATCCCAGTCCTTTAAAGGGTTTTACACAGCTTCCTGAAGTCATCAAAACTTAAGATTTGCCTTCAACATGACTGCGACATGCCCACATTTGCAAGTACCATTCATAATGAGGCCACAACTAGGTGCATTTCTCCTTACTCCCAGGTTTCAGGAGCATGGCTTTTCCGCCGCTGTTAGTTGCTAGTTATACGGTTTATATGGATTAGCTGCATTAGTGCTGTGTCCCTGATAAGCTGTGATGCTAGGTAGCTAATCATCTTCTTCCTCCTTTCCATCACCCTTCTTCAGTACAAGTTCTTCTTGTCTTTTTTCAACTGTCCCACTCCCTGACCTTACAGACTTATTGATCTTTTAACATTTCAGGAGACAGCCGTAGAATGTGCAGTAGGCTACTTGTTGTCTTACTGCATCTTAAGAAATTGATGATTCTGTTACTGTCTAAATCAAACACAATCAGATATACAATTCCATCTTGTAGCTTTAAGTAACCATGACCACATTGTAAAGGCTACACAGTTGAAGTGTCTCTTTTTCTGAATCACATCAAGAAGTGGTGTTGGATTAGAGGCAGACAAGACAACAGAATGACTCTGGTCACTATGGATGTATTTTCTTACCTTACTCTTCCCCAATTTTCAGGCCAAACCAGCTTTTACTGTAATCAGTTTGAGGGAATGAACAGATGACAGTACAACTTTCCCACCATTCTTAACTGCAAATTACTAAGGAAAACAGTATTTACCTGTGGAGTAAACATCTTCTATACCAGACCATGCTTTTAATCTGCACCTTTCTCAAAATGAATTTTGGAAAGGGCAAGAGCAAGATAGAACGCAGAATCAAGCAGACTTAGTGCTAATCTTTCCTACCTTGCAAGCCATTTCTGAGGAGCAGACTACAAAGAACCAACCAAACAGCTATTTAAAGAAACTATCTCACTATTATGAACCATAGTGAAAGAACCATAGTGTAAACTACATATATTTCACTGCAGAGATTAAATTGTTCTGTATGGTTGTTGGTAGGGTTAAGTATCATCTAGGCGATAATGAGCACACTCTGTTCTTGCTGAGTATCATTTTGTACAAAATAGCAATGGAAAGGATTTTCCTCATTAACGAACCATGATGGGGGAAAGAATGAAACTTAAGACAGCTAATTTTTCCAGGAATATAATGTTCTTCATTTTTAGGTCCTTTGAGTTCCATATTAATTATAGAAAGATGGAGGCTTTACAATCCCCCTGATCCCTCTCTCATTACATATGTAATTGTAAAAGCTACCTTGCTGTAATAAAACATTAATCTCTGTACTTCTTATTATGGGATCACAGACTCATAGTGATGGACGACCATGTGTCCAAGCACATTTCCACAGTACGGTGTAATATCACTGAGTCATCATTTGGAATGGGAAAGCACAAGTCCAGAATCTTAGCTAGACTACACCTTCTGTTTGTTTGCTTGTTTTAGACCTACTTGCTAAAGTAGTTTCTGTGTCACACCATATACAGAGATACCTGACATATTAATTAAGCACAGTCATACCTCATTGAATAATTCGGCATATGTACAAATACACAGAACTGTAACCATGTTCTGAAACTTGCTGTAAAGGCAAATTAAAGGCAGAATTTATTATACCCAGGAACAGTAGTACATGTCATGGGCATGAATGTTATGCAGATTTTAACAAAAAAGACTGGAGAGATACAATTTCGTTGCAGTTGATATGACAGTACTTGCTTTGTAATGCAGTAATGACGGAAATTAGAATACTTGTTAACTTATCCGAAGATATATTGATGCAGTTTATTTTATATGCAGAAAAAAAATTTTGGCACATATCCTTTATTCAGCCAGTGTTCAGTATAATTTCTAATGTGGCTTTTTACTCATATGTGTGTGTGTGTGCGTGGTGTGGGTGGGGGTGTGTGTGCGTGTGCGCGCGCGCGCGTGTGCTGTGTGGTCCAGGACAGCCACAATCTACAAAAACATCTGGAAGATAAATATTCAGCCAGTGTTCAGTATAATTTCTAATGTGGCTTTTTACTCGTATGTGTGTGTGCGCGCACGCGCACTGTGTGGTCCAGGACAGCCACAATCTACAAAAACATCTGGAAGATAAATTTACCTATTTACAATAGCTACTTACAGCTGCTTCTAGATTAAAAACCAAACCAAAACATACTAGACTGAAAAAGCGTGTCAGTCAGCAACTTTCACTAAAAAAAGTGGTAAAAAGAAGCAAACGCTTGATTCGCAAGTTCCCAGAAGCCTGGGCTGGAAGCTATAGGAAAGTCTAAGCTCAAAATGACTGCAGTCGCTCAACCTAAATTTCCTAAATCTTTTATTAAGAACAATCTTCACACAGAAAGGTAAGTACAGTTCTTTCAAATATCCTACCTCTCAAAGCTCAGCTCCCTGGTCATGGAAATTACAGCATGCAGGTCAACCAACTTAAAAGTCTTAAAATAAGAACGCATTTTAATTTTTGGAGAAAGACAATAGAAACACTAGCTCCTTGGTCCTTTTATGTGAAGGAATACTGGGACCTAACTCTAGTGCTACTGACAACAATTTTTAAAAGATGAATGCACATAAATATCCAAGTAAGAATCATACAATATAGCCAATGCACTGGCAGACACATACATATATACACATACACACATTGGTAAATATATTCTCAGGAAGTTCTATGCAACTTACATAAACAGGTCTTCTGGAAAGAGGGGGAAAAAACCAAACCAAAAAAAACCAACCCCAGACCCTCAAAACTTTAATCTATGTTATGTATCTAATTGCATATGCATATTCCATATAAGTATGCATAAATAGGTCTCACACACACTACTTATACAGACTGTGCAAATCTTCCACACCTCTGAAAAAAGAAAACAAACTGCAAAACCATAGCATCTTATTTGTTGATTCTTAGAAAAAGGAAGGTTTACAGCGGGAAATCCCAGTCTTTGATCAAAACAGTCAAAAAATCAGCATCACATTAATATCAATGGGATTGCGTTGTTTTGCCAATCTATGTACTTCTTTCTCTCTAACTCAAATTATGCATGTATACCCTTTACAGAATATTTTCCCTTCATCCTATCCAACACAAAACGTTCAGTTTCACTTACACTTTAGTGTGTCCTCTTCTGTAGGGCCACACTAATGTTAGTCAAATAAAAAAAAAAAAAAGTAGTTTCTGAAGTTCTAACTAAGCATTTAACACTTTCAGTGCTTATCCAAACTTAGTTACATATGAAGTTATTTTATTTTCTCAATAATTATCAAGTAGAAAATACAGAGCAGTAAGTATTTATTTTTAGAGAAAGACCTTAACATAACGTAAACTGAAAAATAAAGGTATGAAATTCACATCTTCAGGTTTCACTATTACTGGACATTATTCACGTAACACACTTTACTTGTGGAGGAGTGACTGTAACAAATAAAGGGTGCCCATGGTTATTTATCTTCTGCAGATGCAAATGTGCGTTGTTGGGGGACAACAGCCATCTGAGAGACCTATGCAGTGCTTTTGGATTAAGGCTAAAGAAATCCATGGTAAGACATTTACTGTAAACATGTAAGCAGGACAAAGGAATGGCAAACTAATTATTTCTTACCGTTAGGGTAAATACAGGGGGTAATTACAGACAGTCAATAACTAAATGCTCCACTTTCAAAATGAAAGAATTACATTATGCTTTATAGAATAAGCATTTCTTGCTGGCGCCCCAACTCTTTGTGAAAAGCTGACAGTCATTTAGCTGTGCTATATGTCAGTAACTGCAATCTGTTACAAGTGATTAGTTTTTGGACAAAACCTATTCAAAGCAAATCTGTTCTATGTTTAAGCATACTCAGGACAAACATCATCTGAAGCGATATAAGACACAGCCAAATGTGTCATGCACTTCTTCCCCTACAAATATATCCAAGAAGTTTTATGGGCATAACAGGGCAGACTGATCTCTGTAAAGGGAGTTACTTTCACAGATTTACAAAGCTGAAACGAACTGCACACTGAAGTGCTCAAGTCTTTCCACTAACAATAAAGGTTGTGAACATCATTAGCTCAGATGCTGTGTAGACAAGGTGTTTATACTGTAGTTGCACAAAGCTAGACAAGATTAACACCCCTCACAGAAGTGTAACCTGTGTGTTTTCCTTGGCCTGTGGAACTGCTTTGAACTAGTCTGTTTTGAACTTTCTGCCAGAACACCTGTTTCTTTGTCCTTGTTCTCTTGAAGATACTAGCAGAAAAGGTCACTTGTACCAACAAATCCATGCCAGCTTTAAAATTCTAATCATAATTAAACTGTAGAAAAACACTATCATGAACAAACACCTGCGTATTTAATGAATGGCTTTATATTTACAGAAAGTACTGGTAGTTAAGAATATTCAAAGTTAACAATTTTCATATAAGGGCCTCATAAAACTCAAACACTTAAAAATAAAGCTAAACAATGCATACGCTTCCTAATTATTATCTATAAATCGGTACATTTTCCAGATAATAATTCTGCATTTCTAAAGGCAGGAGGGAACAAGATTTCAAAATGTCACACAGAGAAAACATGCAGGGAAATAATCCAGATCTCCCAGTTCCTAAGTCTTACATTCAGTGCATTAAGCCCCTTCAGGTTTTTTTCAGGAACCACAGTTTAATATAAAGACAGCCTAAATTATGTGAATTTTGTGAAATACTCGTAATGTTTGAGATAAAACCATAACTAAACTCCTAATACTCAGGAAGAAGAAAAACCAAAACCAACTCTACTACAAACTAAACATATGTCTTATTTCCCCCTCTGTAGAATGTTTGCTGTTCTCTCTCAATTTTTCTGATAAAAACATGAAAGAGATTCATCACACAAAGGGTAGCTCCCAATTAAACTGGAGAGCCACAGACATTTCAAAGAGCACCTAAATCTTAGAGGCCATAAATAAAGTCTAGCAACAAACACTTTTACAAATATTTATGACCTTTAATCTTTTGTGAATTCTTCTGGTTCTGAAAGCCGGAGTGCAATGCCAGCTTATATGCAGATTTCTATTGGCTGACTATTTGACTTTGAAAGCAAAAGGCAGATTTAGGCTAGTGCTAATTTATTATGTCCTTTATTTAAAACTTCATATAAAGAAGTCATCAAAACAGTCTAGGAGAGAAACCCAGTCACAAGAAACTCTATTTTGGAATCCAGATCTCTGATAAAGAAGTAGCATGTGTCAAAGCATATGATACCTGCACACTGAGGTAATTCAGAATTTATCTGCTCATTTTATCCCTCAGATGCACCTTCTCCAGTTTCAGACTTGCATTAAATCTTGAAATCAGAATCTTCTTACTTTAAAAACAGTACTATAATCCCAAAGGATTCTACACTATGTTTTTAGCTAGTAACTAGGTACTGTTTGCAGCTAAACACTAGCAAAATAACCGCTAATCCATGTCAGAATCAGCTCTATCTTCAGGCAAAAATATTTGCAGTCTCCACTGGAGCCCAACTATCTCAGGAAAAAAGAAGAGTTGAGTTCAATCCTTAGAAAAATGCAGGCATTGCTACGGTACTTTCTAATAGCAAACAAAAATATACCGCAGAAAGCAATTCATGTTTTTCGTTTGAGTTCCTGAACCCCTTGCTCTTGCAAGAAGGGCCATGGACTCCTGAGTGACCTAAATTTTATAAGCTTATTTCCAATGAAAAACTGTAACTGGGGGGTGGAAATCTATTATGCATAATGCTACCAGGTCACAGTTATGCCCAAGAAAAAAATGAAACTACTTGTTGTCAATACTTTCCAGAACCACAGAAAACAAACTACAGACAATATGTCCTTTTATTAGGACCCAAATCCCACGGTATTTTGTCATAAGTTATTCAGGCTACACCACCGGAACACAAAGACAAGATGCTGGGATGAAATTTCTATTTGCAAAACAGGCTGGATTGCTACTTCTACCAAAGTCTTAACAGAACACAACTGATTCTTCCACAGTCACTTCTTGTTTTAGTCTCAGTAGTCTTGCCCTGTAGCATGGAGCAATCCTTTACTTGTACTACACAGACTACCTTTTTTTTTTTTTTTTGGTGGGGGGGAATATGACAACAAACAAAAACATCCAAATGCAGGTTATCATTTATTCCTGCTTTACTGAACAAAATACCAGAGTAGCTTTTTGTAACTGCAGAATTTGAAAAAACTAATAAACACTAAATATTTCCTTGCTTTTAAAAAGTCTGTGCACAAAACTCAGCTTGTAAGAGAAAATTTTAAAAACTAAGCCACTTATTTGAGGCTGTAAAGTATGACTTTGTTTTTAAAAATTTAATCAGGTCAACAATACTGGTAGACGTATGTATTTCTTACAAATTTTAATCTACGCACCTGTAGATACTTCTATCTAGGAGACCAGTAGGAATTGTTCTCTGCTGATCATGGTTTATATATGTCATCCATTAGCAACTTAAGCTTTTGAAGAAATGAACAATATTTCTCTACAGTCTTAAAGATCTAATAGTACTTTCTGATGCCAAAAGATTATTTAACATAAGGAACATAATACAAATTAAAATAAGTAACACCTTTCATGTCTTGAATCACGAAAAGCTACAGGGATTCACATGGTATTTTTCAAACTAATAGAGCACAAGACTGATGCTCGTTGCTCCATTAGAAACACTTACATGCAAAACACCGTTTTTTCCAATCATTAATTTCTTTTGAGATTCATTATTGCCCTATAGTACTTTTGTCTGAAGAGACTCTAGGGAGATGACACTTTCCTTGGTTAGCATTGTTGTAGCTGACAGAATGCATAAAAGGCAAACCGCTGCTTCTCCACCTTTCAGCCTGAGCCAATCAAATGCAGAAATTCTCAGCCTCTTTAATCTTGATTTCTGGATTTTGAAGTTTACAGAATAATTGTAGCTTTCAAGCACAGAATCATTTTGTCACATAGCCCGTTCTAGCTCACGTAAACGCTACTGGTGCCCTAAATAACATTAATAAAAAAAACCCTCGTTCTTTGCATTGTAGACTTGTCAGCCTGATTAAAAATGATTGCATATTGTTAGCATTAATGCACATTTCATTATGAAGAAATGATCCCTGAAGGCACCTTACACTTACCTTCCTATCAAAAATTAATTTATACCTGGAAACATTTTCTTCTTCTTTCTCGAGCTGGTATTATATCCAGGCCCCTGCCTGGATTCCTGGGCCCTGCTGTGTTAAACGCTTGTACAAAAACACAATCTCTGCACTGAAGAGCTTACAGAATCTTTCATTTTATTTTTAGACAACAATACAGACGGACTGGAAAGTACAAGTAACAAGATGATTTTGAACATCATGATAAGCACTGTTTAATCACTGTAAAGGCTTTACAGCTATCACAGCAAATGAGAGTTTCAAAAGGATGGACTTGAAAGGAAGGAAGGTGACCTCAAGGGATATTTAAAGGCAGCTTCTTCTAAACACAAGGGAAGGTAAAACAAAAGAGGCTTGTTAGAAAGCTTGATAAATAAACAACGAAGACACTTTGACTGCTCATTTGTAGTTCAGAATAAAAACTAACAGCAAGTGAGGCAATAGATAAGGCAGTGCAAACCACAACTAAGCAGCTTTGTTTGGAAGTAGCTGAAAAGATCCTGTCAGAAGCATACTTCAATGGCACCTAGGGAAACCATGCAGGGTGGCTAACTCAAGAACCAAGCAGATGACCTTAGCAGCAGAGTTATGCATCAATGTTAACTGCATAAAATTGGATTCAAGGTTCATAGAGAAGGGCTTTTTTCTCAGAGTGAGGAAGAAGTCTGGGATTTGGAAAGCTTTTTTGAGGGGTCTGTTTCTGATTTTGGTCAGTTCAGTGCAAGATACTGTGGCAAGTTATGAACGGCAACAGCATTTCACATCAACGAAGAGTTCAATGATTAAGAAAAACAAGCATTTATTTCATTAACAGTGTCACTTCAAGCTACACCTATGCTATCTCTTCACCCCTGGCTCCTCAGTTGTTATAAAAGCCCCATGAGTTGAGAAGCTGTCTAGAAAATAAAGGTCTATAAAGATCAAGACAACCCAAGAACCAGAAAGATACTTCATCATATACTGGAACAGAAGAAAAGCCAGAGTTGAACAGGCAGTGTAATCTGGCCCAAGTCTGCAAGACGCCTGACCTGGCATCAATTCACTCTAATGCAGCCATACGGTGTGGATCAGCCCAGGACACAAAGAAACTGAGTTTCATTAACACAGCACTGGGGGTAAGCTAACAACCTCTGCCTCTCCGCAAGTTTTACTACCTTCCCAACAGTCTACCACATCCACTGCTAGCTCAGCAATTCTGTGCTGCACTCCATTGCTCTCTGTTATGCACCAACGAACCATGTTCAACAGTAACTGCAGCCATCTGTTTCCCTTTTCCAGGCCCCCACAGAAAACATTTCTGACATCAGCACTGTCTCCATAGCACCTAGAACACTTAAGTGAATTTTTCCGGTTTAAAAGCAAACCAGAGCAGAAAACTGGACAGACTTAAATTCAAGATGACATTTAATAATTCAATAAACTACTCCAAATGGCAAGGAGTAACTAAACTATGTGCAAGTCCATTTTTCATATGTTCACAGAAATTTTGACTCAGCCAGTGTGAACCTGTGCAGCCATCAGAAAGGATTGTTTTGCACTTCTTCCCTCCTGCTATATGCATTTTTCACCATCTCCTTTGCACTGATACTAGCAAAGCACCTCAAGCACAGTCAAGTAAACCAAGGAACTGATGCAGCTAAAAACTCTGTGTAGCGGCACTGATTTGCATCATCTTAAAATTGAGCATGGACTGGCATCTCCAAAGTAGTATATTGCATCACAGCACATCACACTGCAGCTGACAAGTTTGAAATCTTTATGTGACTATTTGTAGATAAATTGGTAAACAGGGCAAAAAAAGTATCTAAATGAAACTCGCTATTACTTGCTATTGTGCCAGTCAGCAGTCTTACTATTCATATTCCACTGGATCCCTTCCTCTGTCAGAAATACTTCAAGTTTGATATACCTCCTCTGAAAAGAATGTGCAGCTTTTGCCTCTGCTTCTGCTATGTTTCTTAGATTTCACTCTTTACTGTACCAAAAAAAGTTATTTCCCTGCAGCACAGGTTTATTCCATTTTCTTTGGTCACCATTCCCCTGTGGGTCTGTTACGCTTCAGAATGGAAATACTCATACTTTTAAAGCAGTATTAAATCATTCGATACTACACATGTAATTTATATGGACTCTTCTACCTATTGACAGTTATTATCCCTCTGTTTCCTCTAATCCTTTTAGTTTACTGTGACACATTCAGAACAGTCCCTGTGAAGTGATCCTACAGCAGGCAGGAATTTCTTTAACAGTTAGTCTCACAAAACTCTACTCACACAAAAGAAAGGACATTTTGGAAAGGCACACAAAGTTAGTTTCTAATATCTTAAACCACAGAAGACAGTTACATTGATTTTTATACCAACGGTAGTAAGTATTTGTGTTTTCTAGAGCACAAATAAATCATATGACACTAAATATTTGGTTTTCAAAACTGAAAGCACATTAAACACTAAAGCAGAAAATATGCTTCCACATGATATTTTTTTGGAAGTGTAGCTTAGACATTATTCTCACAAATAAACATTATGATACCAAACTGCTTGACCTTGTTTCAGTACAAGTGATATGCAGTACATAGAACTATAGAAATTGTAGATATCTGCATCTGAGATAAATTCCAGTCTATAGCCTGGATGAACAGGTGATAGCACAGTAATGCTTAGCACTAAACTCTTTCAAAGTAGACACTTACCAAAAATGGCCTTTTGATAGATATCAAAGTAGTAGATTATTTTTTTTTTTTCCATTTGCCTTATTTAAAATTCTTGCCACACTGCTCTGGGTGTGTACCCTTCATTACTAGGCCACTTCTTACCCTCATGCCTGTAATTGGAGGGTAATAATGCCATAATGGGCTCACAATGTCAGTGAGGTGCGAGCTGAATCAGATTCACTATATTAGCCCCACCAAATTAAATCTTCATCTGCAGAAGGACATTCAAGGGATACAGATGTAAAACAGAGCTAAGATATGCCCCCAAAAAGCGTGACAAAGGAAGATTAGTCTCATCATAAGTACATCAAATATTCTGTGTCCAAAATAAGGCTTGTGACTGCTGTGAGATTTCTCTAGCCTTCTGTGATAATTTTTTTTTTTTTTACAAATTTCAAATATCTTCAGCCTTTGTAATGAAAAAGGAAGGATTTATAAAGCCTTCGCAACCTTATTTTTACCACTGTGACAACATACCATAAAAGACAGAGAGAAAGCGCAGTGATCCGATGGTGTGTCTGAGAAAATAGCTGAGAAAATGTACATACAGGCTATGCCTTGCAATTTTAGTGTTCTACATTTAAAAAACAAACAAACAAAACCCACACAAGATGAAACATAAGAAACTGCTACATGAAATTGAATTTTAGAATCTCTGTCACTCTGACTTCAGGGCATATATTAAATGTTTTTATTATTGTGCACGTATGTAACACTAGAAGGATAACTGCAACTCCAGAACTTTGTGTCCATGCTAACAATGGACACAGGAGTATTTCTCAAAGCCCAATCAAAATCTTTTATATTAAACTTGCTTGCACTTGACACCAACAAAACAGAATAGTGTCATACCATCACAGCTCACTTGCAAGGAAAATACAGTCTCCATTCAAACACACAGACAGGCTCTGAAGCAAAACGGAAGGATCTGTACCTGGAGCTCACAGAGTCACCACAGTATTTATGGGCAGTTCTCTTCATGCAAGTTTTTTCAACCTGTACAATCACCACATTATTCTAACTTACTAATATTTTTTAAAACTTAGAATTTGCTCCAGCTAACACGGGCAGGTTAGAAAACAGCATGATGTCTAAGTGTCCAGTTCAGAAAGGTCTCTAAAGCAGTTATCTTAACAACAATTCATCTCTTTTCCCTTATCACCTTTATTTGAATGTTTCTGAATCTCACTGCTCTGAGAGTTGACTTAAATTTAGCTACTTTATTTTCATTTGTTTATCTGACGTTCATTCAGTTCTTCTCTCAGTGCAATGCTATCATATAGACCAGCATCCCATGCTTCCTACAAAAGAATTACAGTATTATAGTCTGTTTAATCTGGATTATTTAAAGTCCGTATTTAAACTGTGCAAGCACAGCACAAAAGAAATATAATGCATGCAAAAATACAGCTCTGTTTTGATTTGCTTTGTCTTTTCTTTTCCCCTCAAAAGTCCACAGAAAATTACTGGTTTGTTTCAGTTTCAACAATTAATATTTCATTTTCCCTTGGTTTATGCTGGCATCAAGTGATGGAGATTGTATACAAAAGAAGTTTCATCCAAAGGCATACTAAATTATTATTAAAAATATTATATGTTAATATCTCCTGCATTTATTTTTTCCGTAACAGATCACCTTCTATCAAATAAAGTTGATCAGTATTTGTTTTTCTGCTTCTACGGAAACAGGACTAGAAAATTTTACAAGGAATCTTGCACTACATTCCCACCTGGCAAAACAGGCGCATCATGCACAGCTTGTATTCACCAATAAGGCTTTGCAAAATTTGTGGGACTGCAAAATAAGTAAGAAAAAAAATATACCTAAACTTAAGGAAACTCTCTATCTGTGGCTTGACGTGGCACAGAAGTTACTTCCAAATCCATTTATAAATACTTAGCAAATTCATGATTATCATTTGTGTCCTGATAATAAAATATTAAATCCTTATACAGAATTCATCTAACTCCAATAAGTACTTCTCATAAATGCAAACTAATTGCCAACCATATCTAATCAGGCATAGTGGATCCAAAGACAATGCCAAAACATTGCACAAATGGACAACTAAATTAATTTCCAATTAGGGGAATTATTCAAAAACAGAACTAAAAATCTTCTACAGTGCCTGGATCTGCAATAAGAAGTCACATAACTAGCCAGAAAGACCACATGAATAAATATTACTACCCTGTAATACCACTTCTAGTAAAAAAGATGGCAGATTGAAATAAGTATTTCCCAACACAAAACATTCATTTTTGTTTCTACTGCAACTATTTTAATACAGGATTCAACACTGCTATATCAAACTCAATAGGAATTGCACCATTGATTACAGTAAAAGGGAACCCAAACGTTTATCCAAGCCTCTAGGCCAGAAGGCAGCACAACCTAGAAGCAGTGGTGGTATCTCAGAACCCACAATATTATTAATGATTAATTAAGTACATTTTAATTAAAGCATTTTATTCCTGTACTTTCCCAAACACATATGACATTTTGCACTCTTGTAACTAGCAACCTCCCTTTCACAAAAGCTTATACTTTAAATAAACACACAGGCAGAATAGAGGTAGCAAAACAATAGTTACTCTCACTGCAAAGTTTGGTCTTAACCTTGAAAGTTATTTGCCTGAACGTACCAGAGAGCTCAACCCTGTCTTACTCTGTGCTGGGTGGCAGCTTTGGGGTGCTGAACTGAGTGGGGGCTGCTGTATCGCTTTTTTTTTTTTTTTTTGGG
>VYZM01006182.1:26059-48243 GCA_013398915.1 Dromas ardeola
ACATTCTAAGAATGTCATGCTTAGCTATAGGGACCAGATTTTCAACAGATCTGTTCAGTTAGGCACAAAATCAAAATGGACAAATCTTCACAAGAGCTCGGAACAGTCACTGCTAACCTCTTTTGAAAATCTGTCCCCAATTACAGATGCCAAGTGCTCGAAAACCTGGCTCCGAGCTCTTAAAAAATCTGTTTTCATATGCTCAAAACCAACACTGCAGCCACTAAAGGTTTTGGGACTCCTGACACTATGTATTTCTATCATGGGAGGAGCAAGGCAAGAGGCAACCGAGAACAGACTGACTAAATCTACTTTAAATGACACAGCTTATTGCTACTACTACATTTACTGGCACTGTCCATGGGCCAGTTTTGGATTTAGCCCCTCTCTTATTTATATATTAGTCTTTCTGAATCAGAACTGAGCACCTTTTCCTTTTGCCAGTTCCTCACTGACGTCAGCCTAGGGTGTTGCTAGTGACAGTAGAGACAGAACAATGAGCTGGCCTGAAAGAAAATGCAACAATCCCTCACACCTTTCTTTTCCTGTAACCAAACCAGGTTGAATCTATGTAAATAAACTGAGTTTACATGACACGGGCAAAAAAGACAACAATAGAATATTCATCCAACTGATAATTTATACAATTGCAAAGGAGAACATAGACATTTGTTATTTAAGCGGACTAGAATGGTATCACTCAGCTTTAACACACGCTCCAGGAATCACTTCCTAAAAGAAACTGCTATGCAAAATGAGATTGAATTATACGTTTTGAAGCTTTCACAACTTTGAACTTTAATATAAAACATGGAATACCAAGGCCAAAATTCTGCCTTCAGCACAATTCTTTGTCCCAAAGACATGAATAAAAGTTGATTTTTATTGGAGTTTCTTTGAGGATATTTGAATTTAGCAGTGCAGTAGTTGCTTACACTTTTATGCTCAAAGGTAAAACCGAAATGACAGCTTCCGCCAATTCACAGAGTTATTACACTAGAAAGTCAGTTTTCATTAGTTCCCTGAACTGCCATATAGAAAAAGCAGAATCATCAGAGTTTTTTCCATGCTGTGATCATAGGTATAAGAAGTCTCCAAGCATCTGTTACGGAACTCTTGCCTTTAAAAGAGGTGCATGACATCTACTGTAGAATTGTTTGGCTTTTTACTGCTACCTCCTGCCCTGAAAATTTAAACATGTTATTTTCTTAACACAAACTCTCCTTACCCCAGTTACAAATATAGACTTTTTAAAGAGGCAATGTTAATTCTAGCTTATTTCAACATAGATGATTCTTACGAGACAACAAAAACATCAGGGACTTAATGTAAAAACCTTCTAATACCCTAGCGTATAATTACATTATTCATTAGCAAGTAACTTCAAGTGGGTGTAATTTATTGTTTCCTTCCTGCCCCTTGAGCAAACACAACACAGAATAGTTAATCAATTTGATCCCAAGCTCCTAAAACCCACTCTCTGAATAAAATCCGATACAGAAACTCATGAAAAATCTCTATCCCAACCTACCACCAAGGATCAAGAGCGCTTACCCAACTTATAGGTTTACCTGCTTGAGGGAGAGGATGGCAGGTAAGACTGTCCTTCCTTAATTTTTCAGTGAATTCAGCAGAAAGAAATTGCCCTGTAAGACTTACTTATCATGTGTCGTTCATTCTGACTAACTCCATGTTTTGTGAGACAGGCTGGTCATTCATGAGATACACTGCAAATGGGCACACCTGTCCCAATTCTCCCCTCAGACCTCCCCTATCAACAAAAAAAGTAACCAGGTTGCTTTCACCTCAGCTTGGTACAGTCTGGGTAAGGATCTGCACACTGACAAAAACCAAAAGCTTTAGTGTTTTACACAATCTCCCTATTTAAACATTATTTATTTAGTAACAAATTATTTACTAAAACATTTAATTATTTAATAGAGCTACTACCATTAAACGTCTTTGCTCCATACTGCCTAACATTTCCAACAACACCACCGGACAAACAGAACTAAGAGAGGTTTATGAACAGAAACACACACTCTGAGGAGAGGGTGACCCAGGAAAACCCATCAATGGCTGGCCGTGCCTTCCTGCCCACTGACCCTCCCCACACCTCCCGGTCCTCCTCAGCCTCTCCCTCAGCTGCCACCACTCCTGCCGTCATCCCAACTTTTTTCTCCCCTCTTTTCTGTTTGGGGTTTTTTTTTTTCTTTCCTTCTTTTGCAAGGCTAGCGCGATAAGTCCGACAAAGAGATGACCAAAGGAGACCAGTTTTCGTTGTTATCTACGGGCTTACCTCCCCTGAGGAGACGGCACGTTAAGAAACAGAACGGGTCCTCGCTTGCCCTAAAGAAGCTGTAATGGCGCCCTCACCCTCCGACAGGCGCGATAGCGGAGAACACATTTTCCCGCTGCCCTCTCTCTGATTGGCTACTCGGCAGCAGAGGCGGAGACACGGCGGGAAAGCACCAACCAGAGGCGAGGGTGGTGCTTTGTGGCGGCTGTGGGGCTGAGGAAGCTGCAAGATGGCGGCGGTTGGAGCTGTGAGGGGCTTTGATGAAAGAAAGACTTTTCTGTTCCTGGGAGTCAGGTGCCCAGCTTTGGTGAAGACTGAAACATCAGTTGATGTTCTCCAGGTGAAGTATAATTTGTATGTTATTTTTTCTCAGTGTTATATTTGTTTGGAGGTATCTAATGTTAGCTTCAGAAGTAAAGTGTCAGTGCCCTCTTGAGGAATAGCCTTGCTTTATGTTACCTGTATCTTTGCAATAGTATGCAACAAACTTTTATTGCCACAGGCTGTTTTTAAACCAGGTAAAAGGCGTCTTAACGGATTATGATGAACACATCCAGCCATCTTTATTTGTGCCAGTCTGCCTGGCTGGCTTGCTGACTTAGTCCCCTTCTACCAGTTCCTGAATTGGGAAGTGGCTGAGGTCCAGGATTAGGGAATTGAGTGTAAACTTGGCAGAAGTTGACTACATTAAGTGAGCGCTTCGTAGGAGAGATAGTAATTCTCTCTGGGGTGTAGAAGAGCTGCTCGTGTTAACCTGTTTGGCCTTCTGGCATTTTTGTTACTTAGTCCCTCCTGGCATCTCCTTGTAGCAGCAATGGCTTTTCTGCCCTCACACTGTTCCTTCGTGTTGCCTTCTAGCAGAACTGGAATGCAACAAAAAGCTAGGAAAGGGAAACTTGAGGTGGCCTGAAGAGGAAGGGTACTGCCATGAAAGTGTGTTTAAATTTCTGATACAGCTGTAGCTAGTAGGGTGTGGGTCTTGGGGTGGGGGGGGAGGAAGGGCAGGTTGAGCTCTGTCAGCTCTCTGTGAGCCTGTTGCCGCTTAATGAAGGAGGCTTCCAATTGATACACAAGTTCTCTATAGTTTTCAGAGAGAATGGTTTCATCTGAAACTTGTACTAACTGCCTGTTTAAAGTAGCTTGATTAGTTAGTAGATTTAGATAGTCGTGCCTATGATGGTTGGTTGTTTTCCTCTGAACTGTAAGCATATTAATTAGTTTTTGTCAGTTGGACTGACTTATTTTTGTCATTCTTATGATGACTTTTATACTCGTTATTACGTTAGTGGTTTATTTAAATCTGGTTTATGTACCTAAAAGTCTGGGGTGGGTACTTCATAATTATGTTGGCTTTTTGCATTAACGTGTGATCTATAATGTTTTGGAGCCATCCCATACTGTTTATTTAATTTGGTTGCCTTGCCTGTGTATTAAAAATCTTTCTGCATCTTGGAGAGTAATCTAATTTTCTGAATACCAGAAAGATAATCTTATTCTCTAAGAAATTTGACAGGATTTTTAATATTCTACTTGTCCATGCCACAGCCATTTTTCTTCTGCAGTAGTGGTAAAAGTCTCAGCACAGCTTAGAGAATTTTGGGAGAGCTCTCTCCAACAATGGGCATTTTTTTATTGAACTGTACAGCTTGAACACTCTTAATATTATACAGTACATGTTTCATGAAAACAGCATGTACTGAAGTTTGTGTCTGTGTAGTAATGCAACCCTAAATACATAAACAACATCACAGAACTCAACAGATGGGAGCAGTTTTCATCTTGTTCTTAATGATTGGCAGTAGTAATGGGCTGGAAAAGTAGTAAGAAAAAGTAAATTGGCTCATCAAGAGTCAATATAAAAACTATTTTTTTTTTTATTTAGATGCCCCTTTTGGGCATTATTATGCATTTCCTTTTTTTGTCAGAACTATTACTTTTTATGATGGTATCAAGTGCTAATAAAATTTGAGATCAGTTTTCATGAGGTCTCAAGACACCTCCCTGAGCATTCAAAACTGTTCAATTCTCAAACTCATTCTTCCTGTAGCCCCCAGCCCCTGTACGTTTAAGTCACTCTTATGGCCAAGCTTTCCAGGGTTTTTTTGTAAATGTCAAGAGAAGTGGATTATACTAAAAGTATTTGGAAGCACGCGGAAACTTGATTGCAAATATTAAGTGGGTCTCAAGATAGAGGTATTGATTGCAGTTGACTGTTAGGCTTACTGATACTGAATCTGTAGCTGTGAGAAATGCAAGCTTTGTGGAAACTGTTTTCTTCTTAGTAGACAGACTTTAAATGGGGGAGAGGGGCTGTTCACGATTCCTAGCTTCTGATACTGTTTTTCATATTGAATACCAAGAGCTAGCTTTTTGCAAATGAATTCTAGGTGACAGATTTATCTTTTCAGTGCTTATGTCTATTGAGCATTTTCTGTGCTCGCTTTTGATATCACTTGTACATCTCTGAACTGTTTGCTGCTACTTTTTCAGGTGATGCTTGACCTTTTAATCATTTCATTGTCTCTTCTCTTCTACACTGATGCGGAACTGCCAGGCTTGGGGTCTTATACATTGCCTACAGTTCAGCACATCATCCACGTTTTTATAGAAACTGTTGAAATTGCATGATTCTTCTCACTTCACTTTTGTGCTTGGCAGCAGTTCCTTCATGGGTATAGCTGTTGTTTTTCCTCTCTACTGAATGTTCTAGCTCTTGCAGTGTCAGTTCCTTCACCAGCCATCTGTCTTGCTGGCTCGCTAACTATCTTAACAGCTCTCCTTCTCAGACTAGTTGCAAGTCCTAGTGAGTACACCATCAGCTGTTAATTTTTTTTATTCAGAAGCTTTTAAAACAATTGTTGCTGCACTTATATATCCTATATTTCAATCCTCTCTATTCAGTCCTTAGCACTTAAGGTTGCTTTATTCAGCCTCCTCCTTTTTCCAGGTTCTTTCGCAATTTGTTTGTCTATCACTTCATTTCTTTTCCTGAATTTTTTAAAGGAATTTTCTTCAATTTGGCACCCTAGCTTGCCTCTGAATTCTGTCTGGAAGGTGAATGTCTGAATGCAAGGAATGTCTAATCCAATTCTGATTATTGTTTCCAGTAACTCTATTCTTTAAAATCTCTGAAAGAGGAATCTAAATACTTTTCAGATATTGCATAAGTCAGATAGTAGCTCCTGAGAAATGTAAGATCGATACCTTTTCTCAAGAAGTTAGAGAACAACCTCTTTGTAGCAGTATCAGTATTGCAGATATGATAGATTGTCTTGTAGCTCGGGGCTGGCATATTGCTAAACAGTCTAGCAATCTTTTTGATGAAAAGTTCTATTTGCTTGTAAGCCAGTCAGGCCTGGATGCAAAATTGCTTTATGAAGCCACGAGTGTATAGTATCCCTTATTATAGTAGCAGTTTGCTTTATTTTCATACGCTACACCTTCTTTATAATCTGCCAATAGCTAAAGTTCATTTAGATAGTGTCTATAGCATCATAAACCACTACTTGGTGTTAGTACAATTTTCAGGGGTAGAAATTAATCACACAGACAATAATTTCAAGATAGAGGCATACCAGTTGTTTTTTTTTAATCAATGCTGATAAGCCTTTCTCAGACCCTCTGGTCCTTTCCTGGACAAATTCAAATATTGTTTATTGATAGTGCCAATTAGTCAGCCAAGCATCTGTAGCTGGCAGCTGTCCTCGTGAAGAAGGTCCCAGGAGATGAAAACTCCTGGGACAGTGGTTTGTATGTTAGATGTTACTGTTTGTCATCTTCTAAGGGTCTTTCATACATGTTGTTTCTTTATCATTAAGAAAACTGAGTGTGCTTACGGTGGTAACTAATAATTAGTAAGCCAGACTTCATTTTCCCACTGTACTTATGACTTCCAGGGTAAATTTAGACCTGTCATTTAATACCTCTAACTAAGGGACTGTCTATGCGGGGAAGGTTTGTTTCCAAACTAAACCAATGCAGCTGAAACAGGTCTTCTCCCATTGTGATGCTGTTATGCTGGTAAACGTGTGTTCGTAAGAGATTGGTCTGTTCTGGGCTAGGAAGTTAAAGCTATATTGCTATGTTGGTAATAGAATTTATGCTAGTATAATAATTCCAGTGGTATAGAAAAGCTTGTAGTCTTACTAAAAGTTACACAGTGTCTTTCTGGCATTGCCCAGGCCTTTTTTTGTGTAGTCTTCGTGCACAGAAAGTGAAAACAGTCAAGTAAGAGAGCAGCATGGAAGAGAGAGTAAATGGATTTCTTTTCTGTCTTTCTCGTGGGCAAGTCAACTTCCAATAGGAAGGTGGCATAGTAGTAGTATTTTAGGCTGCAAAGTTGTCTCTAAAACCCTGTTCAGTGAGGTTCTCAAGTGTGGTCATGACAAGCCTTATGATTAACTATGACCATAAGAGGCAGATGAATCTGAAAGTGTCCAGAAGTCTGCAACTGTGAACTGGTAACTAATAAACTTTTCCTCTCATTAAGTGAAGCTGCAGATATATTATGCTAAAAAGAACAAGTAGTCAAACCCAAAAAAGCTGCAGATGGAAGCTGGTGAGCTACAACTTATCTTCCCTCCATCTTATTAGGATGTACTCTGTAGCCTGGGTTCAAACTAAGCATCATTCCATTAATATTAAGGAGTGTCATCATTGTTAGGTGATGCCTAACACTGCCTATGTTAATTTACTGTGCTGGAAATAACAAGTAAACTCGCTACATAAGAATAAAACTATTCACCAGAATGTGATTGGAAGGGTATTTTAAGAGCAGACAAAATCCACTACATGTTATGCTGGAAGGAGCTAGCTGCTACTTAGCATCCTATTAACTAAAAGGAATCTCTCAATTAATTCCCCCTGGAAAAAAAAATCATTAGGCCTCACAAGGTTTCAAAATTTTGTGCTTTAAATAATCTCAGTTACCAAGGAGAATTCCTGCTAACAAACCAGTCAAAATTTGAAGCAATATAGTTAAGGAAGCGTGAACTGAATAAAAACTTAACTTTTGCATTAGATCAATAAAATCTTTCCATCATGGAAAATACAGAGGCTTAGCTTCATCATAGTTTTTACATTCTATTAAAATTAAATAGATTTACATTTTATTAAAACTGTCTGAATAAGTCACACTTCCAGTTGTCAAGACTGCATATAGGTAAGTTCTGAATGGAGAGATCTGGATCTGGGCCCTGCAGCATTGTTGGAAGTAGCTCTTCAGAGGCAGATTATGAAATTAGAGCTGTAATCTCTGTTTGACATAGAGTTAATATGCAGCCTTTCCAGGGCTGAAGCTGTTTACTGGTTCTTCCATCTGTCATGATTTTCCTAGCTTCTATGGGAAAGAAATACATACATTTGAAACTGAGATTGCATAGAGGAAAGCTTTCTGTGGCAGTCTGCTCTCCCCCTCCCCGGCTCCTGCTCAAGCCATAACCATCAGTAGGGGTTGTGATGAGTTGCACTTGGACTTTGGGGGATGGCTGGCAATACAGTCAAAACAGCGTCTGGAGTGGGGACCTAGATATTTTGTTCCCATTCAAATATGACTATAGGTCAATTATCTTACCCTATAAATAGTGGACAGCCCAAGAGCCCTTTGAGCCTCTCCTGCATGGCAGCCGACTGCATGCCAGGATCTCCCCTTGAGTGTGGACACTTACTTAAGGTTCTACTCCTTGAGGCTGAGAGATTCCTTGCTGCAACAGATTCTTGGTGACTAATAGCATGCTAAGCTTTGAAATCTTAGCTAAGTGACATAAGGGATTGATTGCGCATATATAATCCTTCAGATATAAACGGTTGACCAAGTCTGGGACTAGGATTGGATCCAGACGCACCTAGACTCCTCTCTGAGAAGGAGTTTAGAAAGCAAGGGGGTCCTTTCTGAAAGTCGTGACTCAACAGAAGGGCCTCCCTGACAGCTTGTCTGACCCTGTCCTCTATGCAGTAAATAATCGAGTGTACCTTGCCATCGAATCCTGTAAAACACTGTCACATTCACTACTAACTTTGTTAAATCACTGTTTTATATTAATAAATATTTCACTACTTCTCTCTTACAAGTGAAGTTAATCACTACGCGTGCGACACTTCTGTTGTGGTTATGTAACGGAACCCTTTCTAAGAATTGTAGTTAGCTGCTGCAGACTACCAGGTGAAGGAGTGAATGGGTGTAATGGAATTAGTTATTTACAATAACTAAACAAATTAAAAATCCTTTTCCCCCCTCTTTGATATGATACTTGAAACTTGTTTGTGTGAGAGAAAATAGTGGGGAAAAATAACAGTCAAAAGCATTAAGAGAAATTCTGAGGAGAATTATTGACTGAATGGAAGCTTATGTGGTTTTTTTGTTTGTTTGTTTCTTTTAGGACTGGGCTTAGCTTTTCTCTTTCTGAGAAAGTTTAGTATGCAAAATCTGCAAGGTTAATGTACAAACTAAACTTGAAGGACCTTAGGGTTGTGAAGTACTTAAATCAAGCATCATATCAGCTGCAGAGATGAACTCTTCATATTGGTTTTAAGCTACTTGCGCAGACTGGCTTAGAAAGTCAGGACAGTGAACATATGAAGGAATACTTGTTTCATGCTGACCTAGTGATCTAATAAGGTAGTGTTCTGCACTTATAGGTTGACTCTTGTGTTCCATAGCCTTTTCTTGCAGGACCAAAATGCAGACTAATGTAATTAGATGTGTGCATCAGCAGGCTGTGTGCTGTGTGTCAGAGAAACTTTCAGTAAAGGTTTCTATGTTCAATAAAGATTTAGCTGTGCCTGTACCTTTTCACTTTACATACCTTGGATACATTACTATTTTGCTTTGGAATACATAAAGAGGAGAATTCTGAGAAGTGGTCAAAAAGCTGACTTTTGAAAAGCTGCAGTTACCTGTTTCTGTTACTCTTGTTATTTGAAAAATAATAGTTTAACAAGGTAGCTGAAATGACAAATTCAGGGGCTTCTCTTGGTGAGTAAAAATCATTTTACAGCCAAGATATGCCCATCCATTTACAGCTGTATACAATTGGAATTAGGTCTGCCAGTCTGTGGTAGCCAGCTTCTTGTGCTTCATTTCCATCGCACATTGTTCTTTCAAAGGAATGCTTATCATATAGCTGATACCCTGGCAGCAACTAGAGTAATCTACGTAATTGCACCATATCAGGACAGGCTTTTTTCAGTAGTTTTTCACCTTTGGTGTGGGAGTAAGAAAAGCTTCCCCAGGACTAGAAACAATGAAGGTTTTAGACTATACGGTTGTCTTTACTTTTGTGTTGTCTTGCCATGTTTGAAGGGTACATGCAGCTTAAAGTTAAAGCTCTATGAAGCTTTAAGTTTCATCATGAAAAAGTGATGGTATGTGCATCCTCTATGACTAGCAAGAATCCTCATCTCCAGTTTGCGTCAGCAAAATATGCATTCTTATGCTCAGGAATTAATTATGGGCACTAATTATCAGGGTCTCTTCCTCCCTCTGTCTCTCAAAGAGGCACTAAGGGATTCCAATATGGATTTTATCCTTCTTTCCTCTCACTCATGGAGACAAGAGAACATAAACTTCTCTCTACCCTCTGAATAGACTTACTAATGTATCTTAGCCCACACAGAAATAATAAAATTATCAAGATTCTTATCTTTCTCCATTGGTCTGTGCCAGTTCTTTAACTCAGATAAGAGGCTCCTGTCTGTGTTGTGTTTTCTAGACTCTCCCTGTCTTGTCCTTCTGCTGGTAGAGTCATCAGTGGAGTTCAGCTTTGAGCTGGATGAAGCACATCTATAGAAAAAGCTATGAAACTCTGATCTCTCATGTGTATGGCAGTACTCATTTCATAGAAGTAACTGTGCTGAGGAGTCAGGAAATGATTAATTTTTCTTCTAGTCTGTGAAATTTGAAGTGTTTCAGGGCACACTCGGTATTTTAATGTATCTTCACTTTTAATTTCTCATTGTTTTCAATGTCAGTGACAGACAGTTCTGCTTAGTAATATGGGAAGGGTGGAGTAGCCTGTATAGAAAGCTACAGCCCCTCAACTGATAGCTGCTAGCTTTTTTGGAAATAATATTGTCGCTTCCCAGGCAGGGGTAAACTCTGCCTTTTCTCCATCCGGTAACTGCGCTATAAAGAAAGAAAATGAAGTTGCACAGCTTCCTGAGGCAAGTGACCATGAATCCTTCTGCTAGCCTCTTTGCAGTTACCCTAAAGGAGTCTATGGATTTTTCACCCCTTTTTCCAACATGGCTTTGTCAATGATTGAGTAAGTGAACGGAGTAAAATGACTATTTAACTCCTTTTGGCAGGGAGGAGATTAAAGCAAGACATCCTGTTTAAAAATGAATACCTTCTACTGTGCTTGAAGCACAGTATAGGTAGGAAAGAAAAAAAAACAAAACAACAAAAACCCACAACCTGTGTTGAAGCAAAACCGTTAATCAAATGTTAACTTGTTTAGAAATAGTCAAGAGGAAGAGATGGAATCCTGTGATTCTCTCTCTTCTCCTTGAGTCAGTTTTTAAAATATAGTAAAAGCTTGTGTACTTTTGAGTGGCAGATGTGGCCTTTTCACTTTAGAGGTTATTTTTACTATTGTTAATACTGAAATAGAGTGTGCTTGAGTTACAGTAGTTGACAGAAGTCTTAAGTACCACAGAGAAAATACTTGTCTTGCATTTATTATCTCAGCTTCCAGGAGCTCCATTAAGGAGCAGTATGTGGTTAAACTTTGAAATTATGTAACCGTAATAGAATCCTGTTCAAGTTGATGCCTTTTAGCAAGCACAGGAGCTGGGGGGTGGTGTGATTGTACAGTAAACACATGTTAAACTTTTTTCTTGAGTGCATTAAGATAGCATTCAGCTACCCAGAACAGGGCCTAGGACATGCTCTCTGCAGTTTGCACTGAACTCATAATGCATCTTGTGGTATTTTTCCCATGAGACAGTGATACAAGTCTAAGACTTGATGTACTTCATATTTAAATGAGAACTTTTCAGCTTATGTTGTCTAATTGTAACCCATTCTCTGGTAACATATTTCTGGAGTAAACATTCTCTTGATTATGAAGAGAAAATGCATTTAAAATTATCTTAAAACTGAACAGAGTTGTTACATCTTGTTCTAATTCTGAGTTGAGCTGTGCCATAGGTCACATGCTAGTTTCCAAAGTGCAAGCTCCAACAGATGCTGTGGGAATGTTAACAAAGGGCAGCTTTAAGAATCGTTTCCCATATCTTTAGGATGCTAGTTTGATGTTTATCCACTCTGTATTTGCAATGCTGAAATTTTAATGCACTTCTAAAGCAAAGTTACCAAACCATGTCACCAGAGCCTGCTGTGTACCTGCAAATGTAAACAAGAATAGTCTCTATCTGCAGGCATAAAGCTAAGTGGACAGGCAGAGAGGCAAAAATTCTTATGAGTGGAATATTGGTTGTAC
The DNA here is from genome assembly GCA_013398915.1 of Dromas ardeola. Taxonomy (NCBI): domain Eukaryota; kingdom Metazoa; phylum Chordata; class Aves; order Charadriiformes; family Dromadidae; genus Dromas; species Dromas ardeola. The sequence continues at coordinate 37,799 of VYZM01006182.1, forward strand.
ACAGATGACTGTTATAACATCTGAGACATGTTGGGTCCAGATCTAAAGATGACTGTATAACCATCTTAAACTAAAGCTAACGGAAATTCTGGTTGTTTCAGAAATTTTAAAGAATTCGGTCCCATGTGTTTCATATGGAATACCTAACATGGCTGTATTTGCAAATTTTGTCAAGTTGCATTTTTTGAGGACAAGTAGCAAGAGGTTTAAAAAAAACCCCAAACCTGTAACTTTTTGATAGCAACCTCAGACAAGTCTCAACGCATAAAAGAAACCTGAAGGTTGACAGAAGTTGTTATTTTGTGCAGTTCTCATGAACAGGTGCTAGTCCAGGCACATCATCTATGCTATCTATAGAATAGCAGGTAAGTGAAGAATACAAAGTACAAAGTCGCATTTAACCTGAAGCCTAGTAGGCCAGCAGCCAGAGCGAATAATCATCACACAGACAGAACGGCAGGCATGCTGCCCAGGCATCCACTCCCATTGAGGACACTGGGGTCAGCTCACACACAGAGTGCTTTCTGTTCTTTAAATGTACTTGTTAAACCTCAGACTTGTAGCACAAAATTCAAGACAGAGAGATTTCTCGGTGATCCTCACCTTCACTAAGATTTTCCACAGTCCTGAAGTTGCTTTCTCCTGCTTTGACTTAACAGGGTGTTTTCTGGTCACTTCATTAAGGTATGGCAGTGTTCTGGCTGCTTTTAGCGTAAAAGCTGAGTAACCCTGACAGTGTAGCCATCAAAGGGCAGTATTTGCATATCTAAGTCAGGAATCGCCAAAATCTGGTGACTTTCCAGTTCATAAATACAATCTTATGTGCAGGGCTTTCACTCTATCCCATCTTCTTTCTCTTCTTACCTGCATCCCAAGCACTAGAAACAAAGTTGAGTAGAACTTAGCCAAGAAGGAAAATCTTGTATTCATTGCAATTCTACATAGATACTCTGCCCAAACTACACTTTTCTCAGAAACTAGTTGTTCAAGACAAAATCAAATGGAAGTGAATATTTCTGCACAAATCTTTGTCAGCGTTGTATTGTCAACTCAAATTATGGACTGTTCCTTTTTACAACAGTGGCACGATTCAGCCATAGTCTAACATTTTCCCAGGTTTTATGGTGAGTTTGACCTGCGATACATAAAAGTACATGATTATAGCAGTCACGCTTGGAGAGCGGCTACAGTTTTCCTCTGTTTACTACTGGATGTTGCAGAGAACTTACTACAAATGCTTAAAATCTGCAGGTAAATATTTGCAATTTAGGACCAATACCTTCAAAAATTATTGAGAATATTACTTGTTACTTGAAGCAAGCGACTGGGATTATTCCTTTTAAGTTAGCAGGCCCTCTCTTTAAGAGGAAGCAGTTCAGTAACTGCTTATTGCATTGTGCATTTGATATTTTCTTTGAAGAGTAGACTTGGGAGTATCATACTAACAATTTAAAGACATTTATGGGGATAAGCAAAATCTAGTTATATTTAATGACAAGCATTGCTAGAATTAAAGTAGAAAATAGGCACTATACAATACATAAAATTAATTTTTTTCTCTTTTTAGAGTTGTAGATAATACATAGGCCATCTCAGCCACAGTCCAGGGAACAGAACAGCATATTAAAATATTTTTTGGTAACACAGGGTACTTTGGTGCTCTTTCACAAAGGTATGTGTCTTGTCACTCTCCCTCATACAGAGTGCAGTAAAAAAACAGTAGCCTGCTTTTCAGTAGCACGTGTTGATTGTTAACGATACCGTTTTTGTACAGATTGTGCTTATAAGGATTCTTTAATCTTAAAAAAAAAAAAAAACACACACAAAAAAAAAAAACCAAACAAAAAAACAACACAAAACCTTATTGCATTGCTGTATAGTGTCATCGTAACAGTGGCTCTAATGTTAAAAATATTTCCAGGTCAGTTTTTTTTGTGCAAGTCTTTTTGAAAAATAGACTTTTACTTAAGTGTAATGGAAACATTTCCATGACTTCAGCAGTCTACTATAGAAGTTAAAATAAACATTTCCACAAAGAGATTGCAACTTGCGATTTACTGTACTGTGCTGAACGTATGATAACTGGACAGGGAAAGTGGATCCTACATCAGAAAAATATTGATTTTTTTTATTGCCCAAGCTGACGTGTAAGTAATTAGCATAAATGTTCTATTTGCAATAGCCTTTAGCGTAAACAATGTCAGGGTAACAGAAGTGTCCTTTTTCAAATATTTTGTGAAGACCAGATCATTTGCTCTATTAAAAGCATGCTGCACGAGCTTCATTAGCACAAAGCAGCTTTGTCTTTGTCCTAACTGACCAGGTAAAAATACGAGTGTGGCAGCAAGCACAATCTCAGTTTATGAATTATGTCAGTGTAGGGGTGTGGTCAGAGCATGCTGCTTAGCTCTTCTGATATTTTAGTGGCTGCTTAAGGGCTGTTTCAGGCAGTAGCAACTGAAAATATACAACTGAAATGTCTACAGTGTCCTTCTGGTGTTAAGCCTCTTTCATTCCTACTCAAAAATGAGAACCTATTTTAAGGTTTAACAGTGTCCTTTTAAATTAGAAGCTAACTGCCACAGTGAGATATTCAGACTGGGTTAGGCAGTGTATGCTATGGTTATCATCACTAAACAGAGCTAGATCCGTTACGATCAAAATGGTTGACTTGTCAGTCTACAGTAATTGTTCACGGTGAAAAAAAATTCAATAGCATAGCTTAAATCACACATAGCCGATCACATGCTCTGAGGCTTCTACGGTGCTGAGACTAAAAGGGAGGGGGTGTGTCAGGAAATCTTTCAGTTCTACTGGGGGGGAGGGAAGCTTGCCTTGCATACAGTCATCTGCACAAATTGATTTTTTTATTTTATAGTAATGTGCTATTATAATTGTTAACTCGATTCCTAAAAGGCTACTTTTAAGGGCCTGATGTTATGCCCCTGCATGTCCAAGGTGCCTGTTGGAAGGAGAGTTTATGGATGTGCGATGACTCTGAGATGGTACTGAATCTGTTCAACTCCTTTTTATTGCAGTAAAGCACAAAAGCTGTTAAACTGCAGCCTATATAAGACAAATTGAATGCATGCTATTGTGGAAATTAATTACATACGTGAACCTTAAAATCATTAGTACAAAAAAAAGTCAAGTCAATGAAATATGATAAATACTAAGTTTCTGTCCATACTGGAGAATCTTTAATAACATGGGAACTGATGGGAGTCCCATCAGCTTGCTTTTAAACACCTGCCTTACTGGTCCCAGCAATTGCCTTTCTGTATCTTTTTCTGGTTTAATACATGATACAGTAACATGGGGGGCAGGGCATGCCTTATGCACAAGGAAATTCTTTCTTGATACAGGGCAGAAGTAAAGTGTTAAGAGTATGCTGATTAGACTGCATTTGGTTTTTTAAAGGAAGCAATTCTTTAATCTTAGTTTAGTTCTTCAATTTCTTGTCAAAATCAGCATAGAAACTGTGCAAGTTCCTGGTCTGGCTGCATGCAGTCATAGAATCATAGAATCATTCAGGTTGGAAAAGACCCTTGGGATCGTCAAGTCCAACCATCAACCCCACTCTACAAAGTTCTCCCGTCTTCTAGGTTAAACTTTTCTTATTATCTACATCTGAGAAAAGTGCTGAGTTTCCATTTTGCCAGCCTCCCTCTTCCCATGCCAGTCTGAGAAATTGTAATTCAACTTGTATTACCAATACAAAAAAAAAAAAAAAAAAAGAAAAAAAAAAACACAAAAAAACCCCAGCTGCCCCTACATAAATCTAAGGTAAAACATACGGTCTTTTGATAGCTACAGAATACTCACCAATCCTTTGACAACAGAAGCTACTACACATACAAGCAGTTAAGAACACTTGCTGCTTGATTATGCATGTTTAATATGCTTGCTCAATTCCCTGTTCATCACCCAGCACTAAGGGGAAGCCGGAAGCATCAGGCATAGCAGCACAATGCTTGGCTGTAAATGACTTCACGTAGGTTGTAACTTGTCATTTGGCCTTAAATACAGTGGAATTTTTTCCTTCCTTTTCTGACACTTATTCACAGAAACACTGTGCGTATGCTAGTCTGTCTCTAACCTTTTGCTGCTTGTCCTAGCTCTTCAGTGCTGCTAGTAATCCACACAGAAATCAGTAAGAAATTACCGCTGTGCAAAATCTATACAAGCACTACAGCTAAGGAGGGTACTCAAGGAAACCATTTTGCAGTCCTGACTATAGCACTACCTTACCTGTACGACAGACACTGCCTTTATCTTTTCCACTGCTGAGCCATGAGAATAGGAACATGATTCCAAGAGCAAATTCATATATTTAACTTTTTTTTCCCTACATAAAACTGAGCACAGACACTTGCACTTAACCAGCCATCCCTCTGTTCTCTTCCCTTCCCTGCTCCCCGGAAATTAAAATAACGAAACTACTTAGAAAGCATATGCACTGCACCGCTTTGTTCCCCGTGGTCCACCTCGCGGTGCTCGCTCCCTCCCAGACACCTCGCGCCTCCATCAGCCACCGGCTCTCGGCTAGGCTAAAGCCCCTCGAGCCGGGCCCCGCCGGCAGCTGCGAGCAGAGGGGTGGGCGGGGATGCAATGCGGATGCGGGGAGGGAGAGGCTTTACCTGCCGCGTTCCTCCGCCGAGCCGGGGGTGCCTGGAGCTGCTGCATCCACGCCGGGGCGGACGGGCGCTCAGAGTGCCTGGCGGAGGCGGCTGAGCGCCGGAGCCATCGCCGCGGCGGAGAGGGAGCGCCGCCGGAGCCTCCGTAAGCCGGGGGGAGACTCAGCACCTGGGCGCTGAACAGCTCCACCGAGCGCCACAGGCGGGGCTGGCNTCGCTGCGCGGCGCTGCGGCCGCCCCGCCCCGCCCCGCTCCCGCCGCAGGCGGGGCCCTGGCCCGCGGGTGGCAGTCAAGCAGAAAGGGCGGGAGTGACCACACTTCCCAGCCGCCCCGGCGGCGGGAGGAGACGGCTTTGCTCCCGGGGGCAGCCGGGAGTCGTAGTCCTGTGCCTTGCGGAGCGCTGAGAGCGCCGGCGGCTCGGTGGGGCGGTACTGGGCGCCGTGAAGGGGGGGCTGACTCCCGGTGCAGGCCCGATTTTCAGCTCCCTCGGCGCGGCAGAGCTCCGAGCACCGGGCCGGGCCGCGACCGCCCCGCGCGGGTGGGTTGTCAGTGGGTCGCCGTGCTTCTCGTGGAGACTTTTCAAACTGTTTGACTGTTCTTTTTTTGGTTTGTTTTCTTTTTTCCTCTTTTTTAATCAAAAGTCTAGGATACTACAGTTTTTCCACAATGTTAGGGGCTTTTTTAGGGGAGGAAAAGCCCAAGTGATAGTATCATTCTTATGGTTTTTGAAAGCTGTGCTCTCTCTCTCCCTCCCTCTGCCTTGCTAATCAAAAGCAAAGCACTACCAAAAAATGTAGCAAAAAAATACTGTAACCCGATTGCAGATGGCTTTCGGAAAGGCATTTCTAATACCAATGTTTATGTAGGGCTCTTCAGATAGTTATGAAGCAGAGTGTGTTATTAGTTAACTTAGAAATTAACTGATACAGTATTTCCAAACAGATTTTTTATTTCCTTGCTCATCAAAAGTCATTATTCAGTGTAGTTTTAATTAGAAGTTAATTTACGCTTTTGGAAATGACTACAATAGAAAACTCTTTCAAGAGTTGTTTAAAAAAAGGGTTAAGGTTAACGAGTTAATTTAGAAGTTTGAGCACTAGCCTGCCTATCACCCTGAATTATGTGCTGAAAAGTGCTGAAGGCTTGAATATAGAATCCCATATATTAGTGTTGCTTACATGCCCCTGCTATTGCTGCTTTGAAACCCTGGTGTCCAACCAATCACCCTCATCTAGAAGAAGGTTTTTAGCGACTGTACTGCAAGCTAGCAAGCAATATGATAGAAAGCTAGGACATCCAAATTAAACTAAGCAGTATGTTTTATTTACACTATGTTAGCAAAACCTTCCTTTGGGTTGTCTTCTTCATCCCTATGTAGTTTATTCTAAACTAGTGATGCAGAAGGAGTTAGGTTTATTGCTTCTGTTTTTTTCAACAGGTAGATATTATAATGATTTCTCATCCCTTTTCAGGTGCTTGCTTGGATACTTCTTACACGTAACAAGTTTCCTTGATAGCAACTGGATGATGCAGCTACATTCTACTGAGCAAGTTCACTTCTGCGGCTATTCTAAAAAGGTGACAAGTTGATACTGACTCTGATATCACATGTTGCGTAGTGATTCTTGTATTTAAAGTATGGTCAGATGTGTTGTAATGGATTTCTGCTCTGATACTACATTATATGCCACCAGCATACTAACTTGATCACAGTGTAAGTAAAGTCTCTGGAATACATACAGCTGTTTGATAATTATTCTAATCTTTGCTACATGATGACTTCTAAATTACTTCCTGAAGTACCTTCCCCGGTGTTTTCACAAGACTCACATAGAGCAGAATTGTGTATTCTCAGTTGCCTACCTGAATTTTTCAACATTATATCATTGTAGAAAAGTATAGCAGATAAGTTTAAAACAGCATTTACTTTATTACCACTTTCATTTGACTGAAGCGAATTGTAGGTGTGGAAAGTATTTATGGAACTATAAGTCAAATGCTTCACTTTGAATAATGGCTCTTGAGATTATTAAAAATAAGTTCTTGATATAGTAAAGAACAAATAATGAAAAACAATTTCTTCCTTTTGTCATCTCCTTCACATTCAAGTAACAATAGAATGTACTTCCTCAAAGCTGGGGCGTTGGTGTGCAGTTTGAGCTCCCTCTCTGGGAGGCATATGCTGTATCTGAGACAGTAGGAAGCTTGCACTGATAAAGCGCCTAGCTGAGGTAAACAGTATAGTTGAGGAAAACCTTCAGTAGTACATGCAGTGGTAGGGCACTCCCAAATTAAAAGATCACAAATAAGCAAACCTTTTGGTGCTAATGTGGAGAGTCACTACAACTCCCTGCTCATTGCTCTTTGTTTCCCCATCCCATTAATCTTAATGAAGCCAAGTTTGTTCATTAGGTGAAAGCAGTAACCATTTTCTGATTTGCTAAGCAGAAAAGTTGAAATAGAGACATGTCCAAAATACTTTCAGAATAGTTGTGAATAATCTGAATATATCAGTTAAAACAGTGACACAGTTCAGATTATCTTTCAATTAAAGGATGTAGTGACTAAAGCAATTTTATCCAAGTTGCAGGTAACTCAGTTAATCCAAACCTCAGATCTCCCATCTTTCTTACTCTCCTCTTCTGTTTTGTTCTCCCAGTTCTGAATATAACTTTTTGGGGCATGAAAATAGAGTAACAAACATAACTTTGCTTCCAAATTCACATATGAATTCCTGAGAACTACCTTTGAAACTGGAGTTAGGTCTGCCTAGGCTAAGCTTGTTACAGTTGCACATGGTTCCATACAGAAGTAAAAGTGGAATATCTTTATCAAATCAAATGTGAAAAGTTCTTTAAGATTTTACACAGGCAGTCGTCAGCCATTCAAGTACAGCTGAGTAACTGGATTGGTGAATCCTGGTTTCTGCTAGGAGCAGCTGTAGTGTGCTGTTGTCAGCAGCAACCAGTCTGCTTACCCTGCAGACAGTGACTCCCATTTTCCTGCACACATAAAATAGATTTAGGGAAACCCAGGTAGAATATTAAATTTCTTCCCAATTTCAGTGAAATTCCTGCATTTATCTCAGCAGTTTATCTGTCTTAAAAAGGAAAGCAAGAAAAGATTACTAATGTTATTTTCTACAGATACCTCAATGTGCTGCTGCTTTTCACGTTATTGTGCATCCAAATTCTTATTGATGGGCTTAGTAAACATTTAATTAGGCATACTGAAGGATCACTGATCATTCTGTCTAAGGGTTGCCCAATTATGCTTCTAAAGGTTTTCTCTTATTAAGTGAAAGAACAGCAGATGTCATGATTCATCCTCACTACCTCCATTTTCTCATCCTCAGTAAATTATAACCATACAGGGTCAACACTTTCTTTGCCTTGCAAAGAAATAATCTGCAAATTAAAATGAAGGAAGAAAAATTTCTGTCTATTGGTAACAGAATAGAAAAGCAGAGATTGTGCCAAATGGTCTAGCTATAATAAATGGCACAGCCATATATAGTAAGAGCCTCATATAATTGAAAGGATATATAAAAGAATCAACTCAAGGTATTTACTGAAAAATGCAACAAATGTTTTAAAAAATACTTCTTAGAAACAGCCTTGATCTGCCCTTAAGTAGTCACTATCTAAATATGTTTTTGAAATTATTTTTAGACCTTCCAGCTCACATAGAGAGTATTGAAAACTGATTTGAGATGTCATGCATAACTCTTTCATGATTCTGCCATTTAAAGTTAAATGTTGTATCAGTAAGAGATACCATGGCACAGTATTCTATGCATGTAGTTGTAACAGTTTATCACTGTTCAAGCGTAGATATCAAATACCCAGTAAAAATGGGCTGAACTGAGAAAGCAGTTGATTTTAGAATATCAGTTAACAAACCAGGTGCAAAAAAGTGTGAAATAGTTGTAGATGTGCAAGATTTCAGAGTTATGAAAGGGGAAATATCAGACATTAATGCTAAAAGGCATTAATTAGACAGTCCAGCCTTTTCTGGTAATTTTTAAAGATCTGGGGAATCCAAGAAAATGATACAGGAGGTGACTACAGCAGTTGTGTTAGCAGAAATTAAATGGAGCACAATGCACTACTTCTAATTGTGCTGTATTGTTGGGAAGCAGCCAGGTAAGGGAATTAAAGTAGAGAATGAAAGAAGCAGAGAAAGCAAGGTATAGTGAAGACTAAGGCAATGGGGTAGGTATGGGAATTATTGCCTGCAAGTTCTGTTATGTCATTGCTATGAAAATACATTTTTTAGGTATAATATGATTTAATTGTATACTTAATTTATTAGTAACCACAGCGGGAAATTAATTTTTCCAGTCTAACTTTGTGCCCTGGCTTCTGACACCGTCACTGTGGAGCCTATATGAAAAGTGAGAAACTTGAGTCAGGAATATTTTTTTTATACGAGAGAAAAACCTAGGCCTTGTTCATCATAAGGCAGCTGTCCTTTGTGTAGAGAAAAGAGAATTGATTATACTAACTGTCCTGCTGTCAGCAAAGAAGGAATGACTAAACTGTATCTGAAGCTATTAGGAGGTAAAAGTTGATCAAGGGAATAAAATTGTGTTGCTTTTCCATTAATAGTGTTGCACTGATAGAGAAAAATATTTTACTGGCAAGGTTCCCAAAAAGCAAGTATGCTTAATCTTCTGTTGCACCTTTAGTTTAACTTCTTTAGTGGTGTGGCATTTCAAGTCTCAATTTCTGAAAGGCAGGCAAACATGGTGTGGCCCTATAATTAAATTTAGTAAAAGGTATGTCCTACTTAAACATGAAATCCTTAAAGATAAAAATATGATTTAATTCAGGTTGCTAAATACAGTCAAAATAATACCCATAAACCCTGGCTTTCAGTATTACTTGGATTTGCAAGACAAGAGAGTAGCAATTGCTTCTAAATTCGTCTTACCATCAAGAACTGAAGGCCCGTAGTGTACAAAACCACTATTGCAGCCTTATAAAATTGATATTAAATCACTTGTTGGACCATACAACCGGAAGGCAGATTACCATAGATTATGACATGAAGACGTCTAGTACTTGACAGTTAGTATTCTCATTTGGTATTTATGGTACATGAAGTTAGCTTGAGGCTGCCCATAATTTATGGAGGGGATTTTTTTATTAGTATGGATGAGAATTAGCTTTCTTTAGCAGGGGAAAAAAAAAATACAATACTTACAATCTAAGAACACTTTTGACCATTACAGGTTATTTCTATTGCAGTTTAAGGGCAGGGCCGGGGGTGGGGGGGAACCTGTCAGTGTTGTTACTGGGTGCAGCCCAACAAATCTTTCATCAGGCCACCACCAGAAATTTCATTTTAAACACTTTTATGCTCTTAACTACAGGCTTTTTTTATCAAAAAGCAGTATGTTGTTGAAATGTTTCATTAATATAAATTGCAGTCAAATCGACTATATAGGGCAGATTGTATTTAGAAAGTGTTGAGTTAAAAATAGCATCATTAAAGCAACTTTCCCATACTTTTTTTTTCTCTCAACATTTCTCTCAGCTCTCAGAGATTATATTCAAGACAACAACATCACACTTAATTTAGTTAGCTCTCATCAAATACCTAGTGACCTAGTGCTAAAAGTTTTACTAAGTTAAAAATCATAAGATATTTTGTAACCTCTTATGAGGTGACCAGGTTTGGTGATTTATCCAGTATCTGGGTGATATCTCTAGGGAACAAGATGTTTTGGGGTTTGTAGGTAGGTTGATTTTTACCTCATCAGCACTGGAAAGCAGTTTGAAATCTTTTTTCCTTTTTTTTTTT
>VYZM01006182.1:48263-73635 GCA_013398915.1 Dromas ardeola
TTTTTGTTTTCTCCTCTCTCTTAACCTTTATTTTCGTTATTTGTTCATTAGAAATCTAGGCAATCTCATATTAAAGCCCAGCTGACAAATATCGTGAGGTCTTTCTAGATCTTAGTGGAAAAACAGGTAGAAGTGAAGGATTTAAATTAGAGTGTAACTACAGGAAAACACATAAGCTCAGGTTGAGGGCATACAATCTGTTACTGTGTTCCTTGGTAGAGTGTACAAAAGACAGCGAAGCAGGAGTCAAATGTTTTCAGCTTCAGATCTTTTTGTTACTCAGCAAATTGAACAATTATGGTTGGATCTGTCAATTTTTAAGCGGTGTACTTATCCGGACTGGTAGACTATGCTTCAGATTTCTGAAAGAATGGGTATCCTTTTTCAAATCCTATAGGCCAGGATAATTGCAGCATCCAAGTGAGCAACAGAAGATGAAAATAGCTATTATCCTTGTCCTAATAATCAGAAACAGCAGGGCATCTCATGCTGTTGTCCTGTGAACAGTTTTAATGAAGTGTAGTAGATACTCCAAACCTGGTTTCACTGGATAAATAAAAATAGCTCTGATTTTTGATCCTCCTGTTTAGAGCTGTACACTTATCTGTGTTCCTTCTTGTTCACTGTCCATCCTTGGACAGATTTCTTCATTAGTGGATTTATATAACATATAAAGGTTCCCAGTAAAGGGGGCTATTCCCCTTTATTTAAAAAATAGAACAAAACAGAACCAGTACATGCCCAGTGCATGAAACACTCGTAGAGCTCAGTTACTAAATTTAAGACTTTTTCTGATTAGTCCTTTGTACTTTTGAGTGGTTACTAGTTCATGCTGATTTTCTGAAATGCTTGTCCCTTCTTGATTTTTGGGCTTGCCATTTAATCTGAATTGAAGTTAGCCACAAGTGGTAGGTGTAGTCTCCTAACTTGATTTTTGGCAGTTCTCTCCCCTTGCAAGTATTGCCAGGTTTTGAGGATTATAGCTCTTTCAAGGTAATAGGTTACCTTCTTTGGGCTCAAATGTTATTAATTCCCTTCATTTTTAGGGTTTGAGTTTCCCTTGCAGAGAGAAGAGATATGCACAGCTTCTGTTTAAAACTTGAGAAAATAACACTTGGGTTTGGCTTTAAAGCTCTCCGAATCATGCTTAATATTTATTTTTCTGGATAACCCAGTGGTGAGGGAAACTAAATGTGAATATAGATCTATCACTCAACATCTATGTAGTTGGAAATTTAAGTGACTGTAGAGAAGGTGGAAAATTCAGGTATAAAACAAAGATGTGATTTTTTTTTTTTGGTGATTTTTTTTTTTTGGTGAATTTTTTTTTAATGAATGAATGAAGTGTATTAACAGGTCAGATATTTTAATGTAAGGTAGGAGCACTGTGGCTTTTTAAACCTGAAGAGAAATTGTTCTGAATTCTTTGAACATGATGGATTTGTGAGTTAGATTGTTACTTTCAATTTCGGAAAAGTTTATTTTTGTAGATGTTAAAATAGGTATCAAGAAACACACTTCACTGCCAGCCATCAGTAAAAAGCTCCTTGTTTTGGAATACATTACCAACTTCTGTCTGTGAGATGTTTAAAATACTCTTCTAGGTAATCACGTAAATGATGGGTTGCCACAGAAATAGTGAGTGTTCATTCTGAGGTGATTTTCTTCAGTGGTTCAGCAAAATCTCCATTAAAAACCTTCGTGAAAGGTTACTCACTTTCAAGAAGCTAGTGACAAGGCATGATTTAATTAAAAATTTCTTTTGTGATTTTCTAAAGTCTGCCCAGATGTTTTACTTAAGATGACATCATAGAGATAAATGTTTAAATTGTCCCAAAGTTCAATACAATTGATGTCCTATCACGAGTAACTAGAAGGGATGCTTTTCAGTTATACTGGATGAATGACCAATTTTATAAAGGGTTTTCAATGGTGCTGATATTTGAGAACAATAGGAAAGACATTTGGACTCCAAAAGATGTTTGGCTTTTGCTCAGGGAAATGAAAAGTATTAAGATTTAATTGGTGACGTATTGAAACCATTCCAAATGAGTGGCCCTTCTCTGTAAACTGAGATTATGAGATAATTTCTACCTCACTTCACGTCTTCCCAAAGTCTGTGTAGCACTTTACTTTTGGGGTTTTTTTTTGGAACTGTGTAGCATGTACTTTTGTGCATCAGTACTGCTTTTTAGAGAATGAAAAGAAGAGGAGGGCAGACAGGCAGAGAGGGAAGACAAACAGTTCTGCGTTTTAAACACAGTGCTGTCCCTGCTGGATAGACATAAGTTATGATTTGGAACACAGAGGAGGAAAAAAACCCTTTATTTAAACAACTTAGCATAAATTCAGCAAAATGACCACGAATGTAGAAATACTTCAAGGTGAAAAAATGGTTCCTGAATAAAACCTTAACAATGATTGTATCACAAGAGATTTGTCTGTCGGAGAAAGATGTGAGCATGCTGTGCAAACACTGTGTAAACATGAGATCCAAAGAGAATATCCTAAGATTTTACAGGCAACTTTTTTTAAAAGTACCAAGGAGAAGTTTTAGTCTGTCGCTAGCCTTTAGAAGGGCAAATATCTAATACTGTTGAACTGAGCTAACCCATAGAATAACAGGGAAGTAATTGTCATTGAAATGTAATTTTTCTATCAGACATCAACAGTGCTTTAATACTAACAAAGGCCAAAAATTCAGTCTGAATACTTATTTTCAGATTTTGCATCTTTTCACCTCTGGAAACTGCTTTTATTTGGATGCCTAAAACAGCTGTATTAGTGTACCTAAAAATGGAACTAGAGCTAAATTTCCAGTCGTAATTTCAGAATTTTGCTTTTATTCTTAGGGGGTGCCTGATGTAACTTTTTTATGGTGAACCACTCTGATTATTCTCTAAAAATGTTATCTTTTTAATGAGTCGGGCTGGATCATTTCTAGAAGAGTAGCTCTCTAGGCTTGACTTCAAGAACACAAACTGGAAAATATTGGCTGGACTCTGCAGTTGATATTTCAGAGGTCCGCTTAAATTGTTTCACTTACCAAATGTTTGTCATGTTGTCAAAGAACAGCACTAGTTAAAATGTGCAGTGTCTTGTATATTTGAATCTTCTTGTTTCTGGTTCTTGCTGTTCCTAGGAAGGATGTGTGTACCTTTTATCACATGTGATCTTTTATTGGAATTCCACTTTCTAATGCAATCAGATAATTTCTTACCTTGCAGATGAAATGACTTGACCTTCTTCTGGGCCCAGTACATGTTTAATAGCAGTAAAGACTGATAAGCTGAACTTGCCCTCTGTGTTGTGACAAGCACTTGATAGAAATCATAAACTCCAAAATGTTTGTTGTTTTTTCTGCAAGTTCAAATTGTGTTAATAAGGTCAAGCCAGTCAAACAAAGCTTTAGAAAATTTGAACATCATCCTTCAGAAGGAAGAGTCAATAAGCTAAACAATGGATGCTGGGAAATGGTTGTATTACTTTCTCCTTAAAAAACAAAAACAAACCAAAACCAAATCTAACCAAAACACCCAAATGAGTTTAATTTCTGGCTGACTGCTTTTGGCAATGTCTCTTATATCTCACTCCAAGCTCCTAGGGGGATTATTGATTGTGTATGGTAGCAGCTTCCAGTTTCCACATTAGCCCTAGGAGGAAATTAGATGATCTCTAAGTAAATACTGTATGCATAAAAACTGTGCGGAAGCCTTTCATTATTCATTTGAATTGGATGGTTTTGTTTTTAGAAGACAACTTCATTGATGTTATGGGTGGTTTTACTGTTTTGTTTTGTGTTTTATTTATATTGGAGTATAAAGCCACTTATGTTACTTTTTAATACAAGAACATTAAAATATCATTCTTCTTTTTGTGAGCTATCTGGGAAACAAAAACCGAGTATTTGCCACTTTCATAACCCTTCAAAAACATTAAGTTTGTGCAAGATTTAATTAGTTAAGCCTTACTAGGCAATAAAATAATTTTACTTAGCATATTTGAAAAGCCAGAGCATTAATTTAGATACCTAAGCATGCATCAAGCTGCCTACATTTGGACATCCAAGTGGGGAAAGTTCAGAATCCTTTGTAATTCAAATTAGTTTAGTATTGAATAACTGCCATAAACAGTTTGCCTTATTAGGTTCTAGTAAAAAATTAACTTTGATTCTCAGATTAATTTTGAATAACAGAGGAAAGACATTGAGGTGCTGGAGTGTGTCCAGAGAAGGGCAACAAAGCTGGTTGAGGGGTCTAGAGAACAAGTCCTGTGAGGAGCGGCTGAGGGAGCTGGGGTTGTTCAGCCTGGAGAAAAGGAACCTTATTGTTCTCTACAACTGTCTGAAAGGACGATGTGTGTGTGGGGTGTCATTCTCTTCTCACAAGTAACAAGTGATAGGACGAGAGGAAACGGCCTCAAGCTGTACCAAGGAGGTTTAGGATGGATATGAGGAAAAATGTCTTCACCGAAAGGGTTGTGAAGCATTGGAACAGGCTGCCCAGGGAAGTGGTTGAGTTGCCATCCCTGGAGGTATTTAAAAGGTGCATAAACGTGGTACTGAGGGAAATGGTTTAGTGGTGGACTTGGCAGTGCTTGGTTAACAGTTGGACTTGATGATCTTGAAGGTCTCTTCCAACCATAATAATTCTGTGATTATTTCAAGAAAATTTGATCTGATAGATTGTTAACTAGTACAGGGAAGGGGGGAAAGGATAAAGCTAATTAAAACAGGATTCATTAAGTATTAGTCCATACTGAAGCCATATGCTGCCTATCTGGTGAAAAATTTGCTGTAATAGGTTATGAAAAAGTTTAATGAGATTCATGAAACAGACTTCATTATCTGCTAAAACAGAAACCTCTTGAGAAAATAATATTAGAGAGATGAGACGTAATTAGCACATTGCGTAATGAAGCAAACCAAAAGTCTAAAACTGAGCAGCTTCTTTATTTCCTTTTTTTTTATTGATGGAAAAAAATACGTATGAAGATATTTGTGGCTACTTTTCTTTTGTTTGGGTGATCTTGCTAGTTGTCTTTCTTGGTAGATCTGTTTGTTTATTGAAGATGAAAAAAAAGGGAAGTTGTTAACTAATCACGTACTGTCCTCTACCACCCAAATACTCTCTGTTATATGGTTCTTTCCTTTTTGTTTTTGGAAGAAAGATTTCAGCACATAAAGCTGTATGTTCTACAAGTTCTTGATTTAAGATGTTCCCACTAGTTGTTCAGTTTTAAGAAATTACTGATTATTTAAATCCTTAATTCCTCTAAGAACATAATTCAACAAGAAAATAAGGAGGTATAATGAATGGGAACATACGAATTTGGTAGAAATTTCAGTGACTTGCTGACTCAGAATTTAAGTGAGGTCAATTTTTTTCTGATAAGACATAAAGTATTCTCTTCCAGTGAAACATTTTTAGTTTGTACTATCAGAGAGATGTGTTTTTCAAGTGATAAACTGCCAAGTTCCTTTCTTTTATCTCCTGCAGACACTTGAGTGCCTTTTTTGAAACTGTTAGCTGTGATAGGTGCAAAACTACCTCAAACTGCAATAGGTGCAAGATCATCTCAGCTGCAGAACGTTGTTCAGGTTAAATGCTAACTGAAGACTGAAAACTTGTTTCAGATTGGATTTATGTGCTAAATAGTTCCTTTCTCCAGTGCTAACTAAAAGAACATGAAGATGATATTGAATGCCCTAATTTATTTTTTCAGAGTTCTTTTTCTGTGTGACATCCTCTTTGAATTTCCAGTTTTGGTATTTTAGCAGTTTCGCGCCCTGTGACATAAAAAATGGATTGCGTCAACAAAACAATGTAATGAGTTTCTTATGATTTTGATACTTTCTGAAATATCTTCAGTTAACCAAAAAATAAAATGGATTTGAACAGCAGGCAAATTGTTATTAAAAGGATTATGAACTTTTATCTATGCTGAGCATTTGTCCCAAACCATTTAGTTGTGAAATTGAGAACGAACAGAAATGTGTTTTTATCTGAAGTCATTTAGATAACTCCTCATTTCTCCTTCTCAAATCTGTTTCCTTTTTTTAAAATTGTATCTTCACTGAATTCTGAATTGAGAATTGGATTGAGGGGATGGGGGGCAGGTTTTTACTCCAAGGAAAATTTTCCCCAGTCTATCGCTAATGGCTTTCATAAAGGCATATGCTCTGGAAAAGTTGCAAGTCAGCAGTTCAAGGGAATATGACAGTAGAAATTGCAAGCTATTTTATCACCATTGCCATCAGAATATTTGCTGCTAAGAACAGGCTTTCCAATAATCAAGTTGTATATTTAAAATCTAGGCATTCTTATGATATAATTTGCAATTTTAGAAAAAGTGTTTACTTACCTTCTGCTTTAACAGGCTTGTCAAACCTTTAATAATTACTTTAGTAAGAAATTTGCCTATGTCAACCAAATACAAAGATGTGACGTTTTATCTGTATACGCTTCAAGGAAGTGTTTTAACGGATGTTTAAAAGTTTATGCTCTGCATTTTTCTTTCAACTACATTTTAAGTAGGTTGCTGTTTATTTGTGTGACTGTTTCCGAGGTAAAACAGTAATCTTGTAGCTGTAGAGTTTTCTAGCATGAAGACCCCTGATTTTAATCCCAAAGAACTGCAGTATTAAGTATCTCATTTATGACCGGCTTTGTACATCCTATTTTTTCCCAACTTAATTTGTGAAGACTTGGTAGGTTAGCACCCTTTAGTCTGGAAAACAGACGACTACAGGGAGTAGGATGAAGGTCTAAAAAAAATTACATTAGTTTGGAGAATGTGATTGCCTCACCAAGTACAAAGAAGAGGCAGTCACTCAGAAACAGCAAGAAGCATATTTAAGACAAACAAAATATTTTTAACCAAGATGAACTATAGTGCATCTGAAAATCTGACCTAACTTACGTATTGCGAACTGATTATTGTATTTCAAGTTTATGAAGAGGATAGAATATATACAATCCTGTCCTAAGACTACGTAATGTATTTTTGGAGATGATTTTCAAGTGGCCCTAAGGCATAGTATTTGTCCATTGCAAAAACAGTTCTGAAATTCAAAATCAGAGCAGATTCTAGGAGATGAGTAAGTAAAGGTTAGAAAAGCTGGGTAGCTCCTTATGGCCTTTAGCAGTAGACTGGCTGTGTCACAATAGTAGTACATAAGTAAAATGATATAGTTGCTGAACAAGTGCATCACAAGTCTCCCAAAGATTTAGTACAGATTAGCACCTTTCTTGAAAGTGCAAGCATAAAAAGGCCAAGGAATGAATGGTTGTAAGTATTTAACTATTTCTTTACACATGGAACCCAAAGTGTTGCATTTCCTTGTGTTGATGAGGTATTAAGTACCTCTTATGCTCGTTACTATATACCATTTGGGGCTGAGCAGTTTTGTAAAAGGAATTTGTCAGTTTATTGGAACAGGCTTGCCTAATTTATGTTGTGCCCTTCCCTAGATCATTGGTGTCAAAGTTTCTGTCACTTATTTGGGCAGATGGGTGAAATATCTTTAATTTTCAAATGCTTAGAATGCCCAAGTAATCAAGGGAATTCTGCAGCTTATGCAGAAATAAAATACACTCTTTTGATCATCCTTATGCGTATTTGTTGAACACAGTATGAAGTTAATTTATGCAGATTTTTATAAAGGGTAGGGAATGAGAACTGAAAAAGCATTAGCTCATCTAACAGAATTTTAAAACTTTTAATGTGGAGTTTGCTTTAAAGGTTTGTTCTTCATGAGAACAGACTTAATGTTATTTAAAAAAGGTGGCCTGACTGTTGGGGTTTTCATTATCTGTTTTTGTGCATTGTGTCCAGAAGATTTTTGTCGAGATATGTATGATTTCCTCATTAAGTTTATTTACCACCTGGCAATTCTGCTTTTATTAATGCTGTGTGCTTTGCATCATAAAAAAATGTATTTCCCATATCTTGCAAATTCACTTTTTTCGAGGTTGCTTCCTCAGGGCTGCACAAAGCATAGGTTCTGAGCAAAGGAAGGCAGCATGAAACCTTTCTGTTCTGCAAATATACCTTTGTACAAACACCAGCGACACTCTCAGACTTTGCTCTAGATGATCACTTCACATTTATGCACAGTACTTACTTCCCAGGAAGAGAAGAGTTTGGGCTTCTAAAGGTTGAAGTGGGGTAAATAGTCAAGCTGGATTAAGTCATATCGGCTCTTACTGAAACAGTACATTTCAGTCTCCTCTGCATCCCAGCAAAGTTCAGCAAATAAAAGACATAATATTGCCTTATGTATTTGGAGTTCACAGGTGGATTTTGGAGCAGAAGTTGCTCATCTGTTCACTACGAAACTCCTGCAAGCAGGTGCTACCCAGTCTCAGGACAGAGATGGGGAAATGCAGTTTCTAATTACAAGAATCATAACTTATAATTATCTGATTTTCATTTCAAACCTAAACTAGCTTAACATGATATTAATTCTGATTTGTATATTTATTTCATCGTATTTTCTTTGTACCTGATTCTGTCTGTCTTCTGATATGAAAGGTTCTCTTCTGAGGTAAGCTACCATACAGCAGAGTGACAGTGGCTGTCCTAAGCTGGCTGGGAAACTGAACATAGCATCTAAACCATTTTCCTATTTTCTGAATCCAGTGAGATGGAATTTTTTATTCTTTTTTTTTTTTTTTACTATGCTTGATAATAATTGCCATTACCAACAGTTACATGCTATGGCATTGGTACACCGTTCGTTTACGTGGTTAAGACATGTTGATATTATTTATGCATCATCTAGTTGTCATTTGATATTAGAATTTACTTACCATTTAATCTGACTCTCTAATATAGAAGAGGTGCAGAACTAACCATAGGTCATGAGCTGAAATAAGATAGCTGTTCTTTGTGCTGTTATCAAATCACAGGGTTTTTCTGGTTTCTTAACATCAGAATGGTGTCATTAGGCATCATCTGCCAAGACTGATGTCACAGGACCAAGAGAAATTAAATTTTCAGTCAGGAGACTAAAATGAAAAGTGTTGAAAAATACTCGTCCTCTGGAAACACTTCTTGGATATAGATAGTGAACAGCATTAAAGTTTGGTGTGTTGTGTTTTTTTTCCTTTGACACTATTTTGAGATTACTGCGTATGGAATGTATTTAAGAGTGAACTAGCAAGTACAAAGACTTGATATTCTGTACACTTTCTCAGACAGAAAATTTTAAAGTTATGTATGTTCTCATATGCCCTCCATTTACTGGAAAGGAACCTTGCACAGTTGTCAAGTCCTTTTATCTGTGTTTATTAACAAAGAGAATGTGAAGTGGACACATAACTTCTCCTGCAAATGAGACTTTTTGCCAAATGTCCTTCTTTTCATTCCTTCTTACTGTGTGTATCTTGGCAACAGTGTATTTTGCATAACTTCTGTGCGCAAAAGCCATGGTGGGACACAACACAATTCTTGTTCTTTTTAAAATTACTGTCTGAGAGCAAAAAATAGAAAGAGCCACTATCAACAGCACAATGAGAAATATAATCTCTAGCGGAATTTTGCTTTTTTGCATTTGAGCTCTGATCTCTAAATTATTTGCTTTCAGGGTGCAGCTCCTAGTGTTTGTTGCCTCATGACTCTTTATCTGTTGATGTATGAAATCCCATCAACAAGGAAGTACTGAGGCAAACATGCTATTTGGATGGCCAGCAGTTTGGATGTTAGGAGCAAGGATTTGCATCTAGCTAGCAAGGATTTGCATCTGAATTCATGAGTGAATACCTTGACTGCAAACCAGGTGTTTCTAGGACAAGAGTTCCCTTTCCTTATACTTTAACGAACACTTGCAAAGTCTTGGTTTCATTGGGATCTGCAATGGATTATTTTACATGTCAGAACACTGAAGAGTAGGAAAAACATTACTCTATCAGCTTTACTTTTAACAGTAACTCTTTCCGCTGACTAACACAGACTGTTCCTACTTTCAATAGATTTTTATGAGATTGTTTTAGATTTATGTATATGCTTCATTAAATAAGAGTTAATTTGGTACTTGAAATATGCAAGTTGTCTCGCTCATTTCAGATATTCTGACTTGCAGGTTAAATTTGTATTAAAAGGCATAGCATTGAAACTAATCTTCCAGTAAATTAATTAAATGGTCTAATGCCATGAGCACCGTTGAAGTTTTAATTAAATAAAAATGTAATCTCTGTGCAAAATGTTCCCATCTCCTTTCACTAGGACAAGCTATGCCAGGTTTTGTTTACTTTTTTCTTGTACTGTTTTGCATGACCTGCAGCAGGGATCTTCCTGGCTGCCACAAGAATTCTCGAGAAACATCTTATTTTAGAAGTGTAAGTGGTTACATTATTATGTAGAACTAGCGTCTTTTACATATAATTAAGATGTTCACCTTTGTCATGTTTTCCTTTACCCTCCTTTTGCTTGTATGCACTCTGAATTAACTTGTAGTATCAAAATAATACACTTTTCCAATTCTGTGGTCTTCTCTCTGTTTTATCGAGTTGAAAGACTCATTTATAGAACATGGTAAATATATCCAAATATAGTATACTACAATGTAACATGAAATCGAGTGTAGCTCTTACTACAACTAAAAGTAGAGAACTGAAATAAATTCAGTTGCTCTGGTGTCTTAAAATGGGGTCATGCTTTTATAGGCAATTCATGTGTAGGAACTGGGAGTAACTGTCAAGCATCATGGGAAAGGAGGACTAAAGTCTTCATGGCACAACGGCTTTCACAAAAAGTAGCACTTAAACCGGTTTTGAAAAAAGTTCATTACTTGAGCTGCTAGTGTTGACTTCAAGACAATAACGTAGGTGTCTTTCTCGTAAGTTAGGTCTGAGAACTTGTTAGTTTTGTGTTACTGTGGTTATAGCCTAAAGGAGGCTCAAAAACATGCACAGAAATTCAGTCTTTGTTATACAACTCCACTTTTTAGTTTAGAAAGGACTGCCTTTTCTAATACAGGTACTTCCTATGAACAGTGTTCTCTGAGGCCTTCCTCAGTTCTTTTCAGCCATGGCCGTTCTGTGTTCATTCTTGTCAACAGACTGAGTTCTGTAGCGCCTATTAAGTCTACCATAGCATTCTCTTCTACCACAAATACTATATACTGTTATTCCGTCTCTCTTCAGTAGGCTCCGAGTCCATCTTCTGATCTGTAAAATATTGCTCCCAGTATCTAGAAGCAGAATTGGTAAATAGTTGAGAACTAGACCTTAGAGCCCTCTGGAAGACAACCACTCCTAAGCTGACATAGGAGATGAGTTTTTTAGGTTTTTCTGGTTTTAACTATAGAACTAAATTTTACCTTTTTATATATTTCAGTATGCTTTATACTACGTTAATGTTGTGTGTTTTTTTTTGAGAATGTGTTGTATGCCTTTCACCTATATGGCAAATGAAGACTTGGAGCCTAACACAATAACGCCCTGGTTTGTCTGCAAAGTGGGTTCAAAATTCTTACTCTTTTGCAATCAGTGGCTCATGCTGGCCAGCATCGGAGGCAAGACTGAGCTAATCGTAGGCATAATCAAGGTAATATAACAATTCTTGGTCTTTCTAGCTTCCTTCTCAGCGTAGTAAAAATATCATCAGAAAGGCCTGATTTTGAAGTCTTTGCTCAAGTAGATAACTTAATCTTCTGTGTATAAAATATCAGTTGAACAATATTTAAGTCCTAAGAAATGTAAAATAAAAGTTGCTAAAACATCAGTCATTCTGCATAGATCAAGATAGCGTAAGGAAAGAGAACAAGTCCAGCAGTCTTTGGAAAGCTACTATACATCATCATCTTTCTCTTTTCAGTTTGAAATCTATATGCAAATGTATTAGACATAAGTGGTGTGGTTTTGTATGAGATTGAAATCACTTTCTTTGCATCACTTGGCCTAATTCTGATCTGTGTGATTATATTATGGAAATGAGAAAACAATGCAAAAGGTAACAAGAATAATTTAATTTCTTCAGTTTTACCAACTAGAGCTCACAAATGTCTACATGTGGGAATGCAAAACTGTTGCAGTTCTAAGCTTGATTAAATTACGGGTGGAAGGCAAATGTGTATTCCATATAGTATCTGACAGGGATGAAATACAGCAGCAAAGCTACAGACCTAAGGGTGAAATCTTCCTTGATAAACAACAAGAAAGCTTTGTTTGCAGCAGGCTGAAAATAAGGCAGAAATTCAATTGTTTTGTTATTCACATGAATCTTTTTAATCTTTATATGCTGGCTTTTTTTGAGAGGACCCTTTTGCAATGTGCCTGAGGACTGGAGGAAAGCCAGCGTCACTCCAGTCTTCAAAAAGGGCAAGAAGGAGGACCAAGGGAACTACAGGCTGGTCAGGCTCACCTCCATCCCTGGAAAGATGATGGAACAGCTCGTTCTGGGTGTCATCTCACAGCACGGGGAGGAAAAGAACGCTATCAGAAGTAGTCAACACGGATTCACCAAGGGGAAATCACGTGTGACTAATCTGATAGCCTTCTGTGATGGAATGACTGGATGGATAGATGAGGGGAGGGCAGTGCATGTTGCCTGCCTTGAGGCTTTCGACACGGTCTCCCACAGCATCCTCATAGGGAAGTGTAGGAAATGTGGGTTGGATGAATGGACAGTGGGGTGGATTGAAAACTGGTTGAAAGACAGAGCTCAGAGGGCCGTGATTAGTGGCACAGAGTCTAGTTGGAGGTCAGTGACGAGTGGTGTTCGCCCGGGGTCAGTACTGGGTCCAGTCCTGTTCAATATATTCATCAATGACCTGGATGAGGGGATAGAGAGCACCCTCAGCAAGTTTGCTGATGACACAAAGCTGGGAGGGGTGGCTGACACGCCAGAAGGCTGTGCCGCCATACAGAGAGACCTGGGCAGGCTGGAGAGTGGGGCAGAGAGCAACCTTATGAAATTCAATAAGGGCAAGTGTAGGGTGCTGCACCTGGGGAGGAATAACCCCCTGCACCAGGACAGGTTGGGGGCTGACCTGCTGGAGAGCAGCTCGGTGGAAAGAGACCTGGGAGTCCTGGTGGACAACAGGGTGACCATGAGCCAGCAATGGGCCCTTGTGGCCAAGGAGGCCAATGGCATCCTGGGGGGCATCAAGAAGAGTGTGGCCAGCAGGTGGAGGGAGGTCATCCTCCCCCTCTGCTCTGCCCTGGGGAGGCAGCATCTGGAGTGCTGTGTCCAGTTCTGGGCTCCCTGGCTGAAGAAGGACAGGGAACTGCTGGAGAGGGGACAGCAAAGGGCTGCCAAGATGCTGAGGGGACTGGAACACCTCTCTTATGAAGAAAGGCTGAGGGATTTGGGTCTTTTTAGTCTGCAAAAAAGACAACTGAGGGGGGATCCAGTGGTGCCCAGTGACAGGACAAGGGGTAACGGGCACAAGCTTGAGCATAGGAAGTTCCACCTAAATGTGAGGAGGAACTTCTTTCCTGTGAGGGTGGCAGAGCCCTGGCCCAGGCTGCCCAGAGAGGTGGTGGAGTCTCCGTCTCTGGAGACATTCCAAACCCTCCTGGACGTGTTCCTGTGCAACCTGCTCTGGCAGGGGGTTGTACTGGATGATCTCCAGAGGTCCCTTCCAACCCCTACCATTCTGTGATTCTGTGTGACCCTAAACAGAATTGGTTTTTGGCTTTTGTTTGTTTTTTGTCAGCCAGAGTAATTTCCAGAAGAGGTTTTGTAATGACTTATTAGTATGTGATTTCTTGGCCTGTAAGTATGTGTAGACGAGCAGCTGTATTAGCAAGAATTCTGACTGAATCAACTGCAGTTACATTTTCATGAGGTTAATGTTAAATCATTTTTGTAGGCTGTTCTAAGCGTTCACTAGCCAGAGAAAGCTTAGGTAGGTTTCATAATAACACTTTGCCTAAACTGTCCACTTAGCAAATCAGGAACATATACTTTCACATGTACTAAACACGACCTATTAAAAAGATTTAGTGATCCTACCAGAGAATCTGTGGCATTCAATAATGCATTTTAAAACCAGGGAGAGCACTACACAGGTATGGGCTTTGGTTTTGCTGAAGTACAAGTGGACTATGAAATAGGCAAACCAGTAAGAACTCAGGCTATACTTCCGACGAAGATGAAGGCAAAACCCAGCCATCTGTGATCAGGAGTTTCCAACTTGCTGCTGGTCTGACGCTGATGCATATGCAGTACTGTGATTGTGCTTTTCAGAAAACCGGTCTTGTTTGGTGAAGATTCAATTTTCCACTGCCAAATTAGTTAACCGTACGTGCCTGTGCTGGTGGAAGGGAAGGGGCTGAAATAAACATCCTTACAAAAGAGAGATAGCAGGAATGCAGAAGCCCATATTTAGCTTGCTTTGAGGGTGGATTTCCATGTCACTTTACGGATTATGCATTTGTGTTCTGTTCGACTTGGCATAAGAGGATGCTTTCCTTGGGTACGAGTGCTAGGTCTGTTCCACCTGGCTTGAATGCTGACAGCTGTTGAGCTGTATTAGCATGGCATTGTCCTTCAGCTGACACATCCCTAACTTGAAGTAACTGAGGTAGATGAGACATTTTGGTATAATACTGCATTGGTTTATGTAGATACAATGTTCCTTAAATCCTAGAGGATATCAGAAATCAGTCAAGTGGCATGGATAACCTTGGTAGAGCTACACTTTCTTGCTGAGCTGGTCTGTTCAACTGGAATAGATTACTTATGTTAGATCTTTTGAAGATGCCAAGTTTTTCTTTCAGCAAGAAGTTTATTATGGTCTTGTTTGCTGTGGCAGTATCACAGGGCTGGCTGCTACAGTTCGCCACCCTTGCTCATTCACAGGATTTTGCTAACTGTTCTGGTAGCAGCTGTGATATGATGACATCTTTCTTCTTGTGATAATGTGGTCCAGTAGACCACATTAAAGTAAAGTAGAAGGGCCGAAGTTCTGCTTAGGTTATGACCTTGAGTAGTTCCAGCTTTTAAAATCATTTTTACACTGAAATTAAGTGGAGTTTGAGTAGCAACTGCAGTGGCTGTGTTGCACTCAAGGCACCAAAATCTAGCTTGAAACAAACTGACCTGTGATTAACTACTGCTGAGGAAAACATTTCTATGCTACTTTGTAAAGTTTGACTTTAGTATGCAAAAATAGTTCTACTGCTGTGCTGTGCTGTGCTCATGATAATTGTCACCATCTTTGCAATTATGTTGAGTGTTGTCACGTAAAAACAAGTTTAAAAGTTTTCCCAAACCATGGAAATTAAAGGCCAGTGACTATAATATATGTACTAGTTTAAGCCAGCCATACTTTTTGGTTTGTGGCATCTGTGCAGCCAGCAAGACGGTGTTTTAAATCCTTCAATCCTGCTGTTACTTGAGCTATTTTTTTTCTAATTCTGAATTTACTGCCCATCTAGCTAGCACTTCTCATCGTAAAATGCTAAAATTAGTGCGAATTTTTTTTTTTTTTTTTAAGCAAAAATGTTCACTCTTAGTTTATCAAGTTAGGGGAGTAATTTCAGACTTGAATGTGGTACAGAACATCTTTGCTAACTAGTGTATTTTGATCTTCTAATTTAAACAATAAAGAGTGAAACTGAGACCACGGAGGAGCCTACCATTAGTTTAAGCAGAAGTAAGCCTTGCAATTCAAGCCTTCTGCTATCGATAGACATGTCATTCAGATCAATTATGAGATATTTAATTTGTGCTCTGCAGTGACTTTTATATAATTATGTTTTCTTTGAACTGCATTGATGTGGGTCAGTAGCAAGCATTAAAAAACAAATCTGAAATCTGAGATGCTGTGGTTACAAAGAAAACATTGAGAGCTGCGGTCATGACAGTGTAATTTCTGTCTCCCTTGATCTCCTGGGAAATCATAACAAATGAACAGAGAGCTTCCAGCTTCTGCAGCAACAGGGAAGAAGAATCATCGTCCTTCAGGGAGCAATGAGAAATGAGGAAACAGCTCTCCGTTTTACACCATTAAGCTTTCAGTTAATACTCGGTCAACTTCTAGGTTTATGTGTTTTAGAAACAGTTACAGCAGCAGACTATCAATATTGAGACAAGCAGAAAAAAGCTTACAAATATGACTCTTGTTCTAATGTCGCAAAACCATCATACTTCTCAGATTTATGTACTGTGTGTTCTGTCTTTTTCTAACAGTATTCATTTATTGGTGAGTTTCCAATTGGTGTCTTTCTCAGTAGTAAGTCTCAAGAAGGTGCTTATTCATTGATAGTCATTCCAGTTATCTTTCCAGAAAATACAACTGTTTAATGTACTCTTAACTCTCAGATCAGTTCCTTTGATGTGATAATTTCAGATTTGGTCCCAGATGAATGAATCACTTCCTTTTTAGTTGAAGCTGTTAGAAAGGTGTGTGAAGAAACAAACGTGATTGTGTTTAAGGTCCTAACAACCAAAAGATCCATTATCAAAACTCAGGTCTTCCCCTGCTCAGGCTGCTTCACCAGTATAAGATAATGAAGGTAGTCTTAGTAGAACATAGGACAAGTTTCTCTGTGGAAAGCTATTTATTTAATTATTTTTATAACATCAAAATGCCTGCCTTCTGTCTGTCTTTCAGAAGCAATGCGGAAAGGTTGTCTGGGATGTAATGCTCTAACGTTCCCTGGAAAAAGTATGACTCCTTTAGGTTTTTGTGGTCAGTGTCCAGGTTTGTGTCAGTAACTAGAAAGTCAGGAAGCGCCCCTAGAAATTCCTTTTTCCTACAGTAAAGGATATAGCTCATCTAGTATTTGTTATTTGCACATTTTGTCTCTATCTAAATGGTAACAGCCAACTTGCATGTTTTATGGTTGTTCTGTTCTCTATGCCACACCCAGGCCAACAGCAGGGAGATGATGATGCTCTTTGTGCAGGTATTGAAAAAAATGCAAATTAAGGAGTTCTTGTAATATTGACTCATCAATTTGCTGAAATAGTTTCTACAGTATCTTAAAGAATTTAAACCATCTCTCACTCTGAATAAAGTATCTGAGAGCACAGATCACAACAAAGGATTGTGCACATTATTCTTTTCTTGCAGTAAAGGATGGAAGAAATACAGATTATTTACGCAGCACCATAAATTAGCAAAAATCTCTCAGAGTACACAAGAGACTGCAGTAAAGGTTGCCAATTCTAGAGGCATTCACCCACAATTTTACAAAGGTCTTTGTTTTAAACTGTTGTAAAGCATATGAGGATTAGAGCAACTTGGTAAGTGTTGAGGAAATGGATTGTTTAAGATGCAGAGACTTCTATGCAGTGGGAAATCCCTTAATTGATCAGAATGTGAAATTTTATGGTTTTCCAGTATGAAATGACAGCTTATATTAAGGAAAGCATTTTCTAATACTTGTTCTAAGGACAACATTTTTAGAGAACTTAAACCTTCCTAGCTTCAATTCCTTTCTCACCTAGCTGAAAACATGGTCCTGATGAGTAAGGAACAGCCTGTGTTCCTTTGTCAGGGTGCTTTTCTCGTGGTTGGCATTATATATATTAAAATTATTTTTGGTATTATTGCTGATCTCTGGGGTGAACTGTTCCTTACCACGGAAACTGACAGACTGCCCTATCACAGGTCCTTTAGCAGAAACCACTCAGTTGTAGTCTGAAGATAAAGTACAGTGAGTCTCTATTCAGATAAAAATCCCACTTTGCAAAAACGCTAAAGGTTCTAGGGACTATACTATGCAAGTTACAGCTTAAATAAATGATGTTTTTCTTACTAAAAAAAAGAAATATTTTTGTCCTCTTTAAAAAAGTTTATCAGAATTCCAGATGTTCAACTGCTGCAAACTCATGAGGGATTTTAAAGGTTTAGGCATTTACCTTGAAATACAGCGGGATAATGGTAAAATTTTGTAGCGAATACAAGTACCCAAAGGAATGAAATGAGTAGCATATGTTTTATTCATGGATTTAAGGACACATTTTCTTTAAGATAGATGTGTGCAGTGATGAATAAAATTACCAAAAAAAAAATGTTTGCAGATATTTCACTCACCTAAATTGGAGCAAGTTGTAAATCATGATTAGCTAAGATGCAATGATCTTAGAGCTACATTTGGCTCACTTGTAACAGCCTTCTCCTAATCTAGGATGTAATTTTTGTTTCTTCCTCTTACTTTCTATTTACCTGATCTTCATTTTCTGTGACCGGGTACTTGAGACAGTACAAGATATTACTGGGGATAAAATTTTTTCTGTCTCCTTCCCCTCCCTGCTACCCTAGCTTGTGAAGGCCTGAGTTTTTATGGTATACCTTAAATAGTGCTTTAGCTGCTTTCTCTTCCTTATAATTCCATAAAGTATGAGTGGTTGGAATGATAAATTCAGTATGAGAAATATGGCTGCTGTAGACTCCTTTTCAAAATTTTTAGTTGAGCTTTTTATGAACTTTGCACAAAGATTGCATATGATACAGAACAGCAGAAGATTGGTGGGCAGTGTTGGGGTTTTTTTAGGAAAGGTTTGCTAAAATTGCTCAAATCCTAGATCATATTTAATTAGAATACTGTGAAACAATTAATAAAGTAATCACTCCAGTGTTCTGGAGCTTTGCTGTAGAATATCACACTTTCAAAAAGGAATGACTAAAGGAATGTTAAGATTTGAATTTTCTGATGACGTTTTGGAATGCAGCAGCAAAAGTATGTCTGTCTTTGTATTAGTTTGCAACCTTTGTAAATGAAGTTGTGCCCCAAACTTCAATTTAGATTCCAAAACAGATACAGAGTCAACACAATGACTTTTGTATACTATATTTAGGGTTTGATTTTCTTTCGTTATGAGAAATACCACATTACTCGTTGACTGGTCTCATTGCCTTCAGTAGAGCTACTCATAGTTACAAACGTTAGATTTTATGTAATTTTGAGTAAAAATTTCACTCTTCTCTATGAAAAAAATTGTTGAGGATTACGACAGTGAATACCTATCAGCTATAAAAAGTTACTTGAGAAAACCCACAAGGAAGTTGGCATGCCTGAAAGAGGAGCAAAGCTGAATGAGAAGCAGAAGGTGTCTTTCAGAAATCTGAACTGCCTCCAAATGAGGAAAAGATAAAAGATCACAACTCTGGCAGTTTCAATGTGCATTGAAAACTCTTTTTGGACTTCCCATTTAAGTTTGCACAGGTACCATGCTCATAATGTATTGTACAGTGAGGCCATTGTTTTGCTGGATTTTCCAGATATCAAAATAATTTCCTGTAGGGGACTTAACTGCCATGTGGATAGTCCCTGTTCTGATTTGTGCTGTTGGAAGGTATGGTGCTATCAGAGTACAGCAACAGAACTCTGAAAGAGCTGGCCCACAACTTCAGGAGTGCTGGCCAAGGGGCTCCACAACTTCTAAATTTTTGTACCTTGAATTTAAAATAAAATACACAAAAACCCCAACAAAAACAAACTACCCCTTCCCACCCCCTAAAAGACCCCAAAACCTCAAAAATACCACCTTGTCAAGAGAAGAATAGAACTTCAGGTAGCTGTCCTTCTCCTGTAAAGGAAATAACTGCAGCAATGAATAAAACACAATAGAAAATAATCCATGGTTCAGGGCTTTCCAGTTGACTTCAAGGTTTCTTTGGCTTTGGACCCAATTCAGACCCCAGTCAGTCTGATCTGATGAACTGGCTGTTCATTTTGGAACTTAAGCGGTCACGCTCTTAGTAGAAAGGTGATCTATGCAGCTTTTCTTATTATGGCAGAAATATCAGTTTTGAAACAAAGAATGTTATTGTCTGCATTCTGTTAAAAATCTTTGTTGTTACAAAAATTATAGCTTTTTTTGAGTAAACTCACACTGCCGTGAGCACTCATGTTGTTAGTGTTCCCGTGCTGCTTCCACTCCTTTTTCTATCTAGAGAGTCAGGTTAGTCTAGTGGTTTAGCCTCAGTAATTCACACTAAGAAATATATGCTAAATTGTAACTACATATAGGAATTGAAGTTGTTACTCTTTGCCTGTCATTTATGTAAGAGCATTAGAATTACTATACTGGATTAGACCAATACAGCTCAGATGGTTTAGAAGGGAGGATCAAGGGTTGTTTAGTAAAATTGTTTATTGGAGATGCAAGAACTGCGTAAATATGGGATTATTCATGCAGGTTACTACCTACATTACTTCCGTAAAGACTTTGTGTGCTCTTGTCCTCAGCTTTGTTGGCTGTATAGTTATGATATTCTCAAAACATTCTCACAGCAAACTGAATACATGCTGCGGAAGTGCACATGCAAATATTTGTTTGCAGAAGATGTAAATATATATGCCCATGAAATGTTCTCACAGAAAATATTTAATGCTGTGCAAATGGAAAATCCTGATTTAAACGAAACAAATTTTTTGCACTCTGATCTAAAAGTAATTATGTCATGTATTTGTTGTGAAAAGAGTCACTTAGCTAAAAGTGGTTAAAGCATAGACCATTTTACTTAGTGGCTGGCTTGATTTCACTTTCAGTACAAGGCATTTGAAGGCAGCAACAATCATGAAGAAAGGAAATTAACTTTTTTGAAATGATGCTGAGTAACATGCGTCAACTGATAAACAATGCCTGTCTGGTACAAGACTTGCACCTGGCTTAAAAGCTCCAAGAATAGTTTCATTGAAAGTACTCTGAGTGTTCCCTTTTTTTAGATGATTTAAAAGGATTAAGTCAGCTTGAGCCATACACTTCTGTTCATTAGTAATCCTTCTGAGAAGACTGCATTTTAAAAATAGTGCTTCTTTAGGAACTTTGTACAAATAACCAGTTCACCCAAGACCTATTCCTGCAAAAAAAAATTGAATTTTTGGTCATGTTTTTACCTTTGAATAGAGGTTCATTGAAGATACTGTGTAACACCAATTCTTTTTCAGTGAGATTGCACCAATCAGCATTTTGTTTTGACGTAATATACTCACACAGTAAACGGTGCTGCTGGCTTCCCCTTTTTGCCAGGCTGTTCACATCCCACCGCCGTAGACACTTGTGTTTTGTAATTCCCTTGGGGCCTGTGTTTTCTCCAGGGATGTTTTCATTTGTCTGGGATAATGGAAGTGGCACCTAGGAGCTCAGCAGCAGGAAACCTCCAGGGCTGATGATGTTCCCCAAAAGCTCATAAGTTTTGCTGGAATATAAATTCCATATGCATTTTCAGTTCACATTTGGCTTCTTTGTGGATAGGTGTCATATCAGACACATGTGAGTGCCTATTAAAAGTTCTTTGCAAAAATTAAATCACTTTCCAGTGTCGAGTAACACCCCTACCCACCCCGTAGTGTAAACAAAATAATATTTAATGTATTTGACTGTGACATTTTCCTCCCTACTTTTGTCCATGGTGAAAATGTTAAAAATTATATGGTTACTTCTGCATATACTTATGCTTTCAAAATCATCAGGTGTCTGTGTATCACCTTTAGACAGATGTTTTCTTCGCCTATTTTTTCTGTTTCTCTCTGCTTACTCCTCTGTCTCTTCATCTTTCAAAATTGTCAATAGCTACTTTGTAGTTACATGTTTGCATTTAAAAAGTTCTTAGGTTATGAAGTGGGACAGAAAAATCTGTAAATATTTTGCATTGATAACACATTTTAAATGTGTTGACTTTTAAGAGAAGTATTTTGTATTTACAAAAATACTTAGAAATTATAAAATACTATGAAAATAAAACAAAAATTGTGTTCCAAAGCCATTTTAGTTTTTTATTAAATATACACTTAATCCTTTCTAAGTAAAATTAATTTCTACTCATTAAAAAACAGTAAATCTGGGTGGTGTTTTTCAGAAGTGCAAACGTGTACTTTAAATACTGTATACCTATGCCAAATTTGGAAAATATGCAGTAGAGAGCCTTGTAGAGTGCTCCCGCTAAATGCTGATACTCGGAGTGTTTTCACTGTACAGGATAGCGTTGCATCTCACATATCAGTTTTCTTACCATAATTCAAAATTTCTGATCTAGTTCAAAACTTTTGATCTCCTAGGCCCGTTTTAAATAAGCTTGGTACTTTTGTAGTTCCTGGTGTTGTATGTGCATGTACCAAAAGTTACAGCATTCACATGCTGCCTGGTTTGCAAGTCAAATGTGGAATGATTTTATGTGGTTGGTTTTGCCTGTAATTTCTGTAGGATAGCTGATGTTAACGTCGCTGTCAATCTTGCAAAATTAGTCAGGCAAATAACATTCCTGATCCAAGGTGCTTATGAATAACTCTTTGGTATTTGGTTAAGGGAGAGTTTGGAAAGCCTTGCTTTGCTGCGGCGCATGGGTTTTAGAAACTGGTTCGTTCTTGTGAGATCTGAGGGAGGAGGGGGGAGAATGCTACTTCCTTGTCTACAGTGCACTGATGAGCATATAGCATTGCTTCACTGTGTTAATTGTCCATATTGTTAAATAATACTAAATTTATTGTTAGCATAAATGGCCACAGTAATCTAGTTAAGGTTCCTTTTTTAACAGATTTGATTATTATTTTTTTTTCCATATTTGCAGTCTGGTTATGGGTAAAGTAGATATGTGATCTCAGAAACACTCTGGTGCTGCAGGTTCTGACAGTTGTGTTTGCTAGATTGAGAGAGGGGGAAAAAGAAAGGCAAAGGATGTCTAAATGTGTTCAGACACTGAGCATCTCTGTATGTGTTCCCATGTGTTGATTACTTGTATTTGGAATATTGAGAACATAAGGTTATTAAAGTCCCTATGTCAGTTACTGATTTCTATTGTACAAGTAATGGATCTCCTGTGTAGGAAAAAAATTATTTCAGTGCCTTAAAAAAAAATTCTTTTTTAATCTTTCTACATCCTACCCTAAAGAGTATGCCATGAAGAGCTGTGAATTTAGCCTCAGTACTTGATTGATTCATTCTAGCTGAAAACTGAGCTAGATATTCAGAAATAATTTATGCTGGAATCTCACTGCTTCGCAAGTAAAATTATCCAGAAGTGGAGATTTCATTACTTTGCTGTTTTCTTCACAGGCTGATGCTGATTAACCAGAGCTTTAAGATTTTCTTTCTGTGTCTGATGAAGCTATTTTTGCTTCTTCAAAGTAAAACCTGCTGAGATGGAGTGGCAAAGGCACTGATGATATAAATGGCACACTGTGTCAGCTCTTACCTCAATCAGCTTTAAATAAACATTTGTTTCAAATGGTGAAACAATTAATGTAAACACAAAGTGTCAAAGTCAACTCTGGAATGAGCCAGTGCCTGTGTACTGTCTCCAGCTGGTTTATACCAGCGTTGTATATGAACGTGGCTATGTCTCGTAACAGGTAAGGTTTTCAAATAAACCTCCCTTCAGACAGACACTGGTGGAAGGTGATCTAACAATAAGAGAAAGGATAAAATAACAGTATTTGGAAAATAAATCAAGAACTCGGACTTGGGCTGGGACCATTGGAAATAGTGTTGCTCTGCTGAGACCTGTTTCTTAGGACGAGTGATGAAACAAGGAGGATTCTTCCAACGTGCTGTTTTAGCTGATACGAAGTCTTAATAGAAGACATTTTGAGAGAGGAATTCTGCAAAGGCAACTCAATATAAGAGGTGAAGGATTATGCTCTATATTCTAAATACTATAATGTATTGAAAGTTTCCACAAGTTTAAAGATTATTTTAGGAGAATGTGTAACACTTGATCAAGCACAGGCTAGTCTGACCCTCTGTAATCAAATGGGCGTCATACGCTTACTGTGCTCTTCTTGCCTTCTTAGATCTTCAAAATTTAGATATCTCTCATCTACATAGACAATGATTTAAAGGCTGGCTTCAGTTTCCTCTTTCAGCTGTGAACAATTCTGAAATTTCAAACAGGGAAAAAAAATATCCAGAAATAGAACTATGAGTTAAAAGTGTTTAAACACTGTGGTGCTAGTGACTTCAGTAATAGATGCTTCAGTACTATTTAATGATTCTTACTTTACAAAAATGAACATTGCACTTTAATATGGAGTTTCAACCCAAATAGCCCTTCTTCATCAGCAGAAAGACGTTGAACTGCAATTTTTTTAACTTCTGTGCAATAGGAAAAGCTGGAGTTCTGTATTATTTTTGGAGCAGAGCCCTTAAATTCAGTCACTTCTAAGTGGTAGTGTTCATTCGGTAGAAAACTCTGGCCAGAGCTGTGTCCACTAAGAATTTTTCCAGTCTCCTGGTTGATTTGTGTTTCAGATGTCTGCTATGCCATTTTGGGAAAAGAGCTATTTCTGTAAAAAAACCACAAAATAAGATTCTTTTGGAAAAAAAAAAAAAATCAAAGAATCCTTTTTAAAAAAAAAAAATGCAGTACTTTTACCATCCCGCTGGCTGTCTGGTTAGGCACCTTGTTATTACTGCTGTGTTGGAAGTAAAAGTGATAGTTTCTTTTTTTTTTCTTTTTTTTTTTTTTCTCCCTTGTAACAGGTAACTGATTTATGTATAACAGATCAGAAAAATGTGCACAAAGGGTAGGGAGTTGATTTTTTTTTTTTTTTCCCCCTTTGTCTCTGCTCTTGGGGTTAATATATGTCATTAAGATATACCAAAAAGGGGTATAGGTTTATAAATGAAAGGAAGCTTCCAGATTAGCTCAGTACATCTGGATTCTGGACTAGTCAAGGAAGAATTTTCACAGGAAGGCTTGCTGCTTCTGTTGAAAGTAACATGAATGTTGTGAGCCATTGTTTGGAACACCTTAATTTTCCTCAGACCATCCTGTATGCAGTCTGCTCCAGGCAAAAATATTTGGCTATATGAATCTTGGAGTAAATGGGATAAATTTGGGGTAATATTTTAAAACATAGGATTTAATGTTTTTTCTCTTTGTCTACAGCTAAACTGTTCAGTGTGTAGTCAAACAATTTTCACAGTAGTCCTTCCCAGCAGTCACTTATTCACTACAGCTGAACAGTTTCATCTGACTTAACTCCTGACATATGACATACGACTTAGATTTCCGAAGGGTGAACTCAGCCTGCTTAGGAGCATGGCTGAGGGTGTCCCTTGGGGGACAGTCCTGAAGGGCAAAGGGGCCCAGGAAGGCTGGTCTTACTTCAAGGAGGAACTGTTAAAAGCACAGGAGAAGGCCATCCCCAAGTCCCAAAAAACAAGCAGACAGGGAAGTAGACCAGCCTGGCTAAATAGAGGGCTTTGGCTGGACCTCAGGAAAAAAAGGAAAGTTTATGATCTCTGGAAAAGGGCGTTGGCTACTTAAGAAAAATACCAAGATGTAGTGAAGCTGTGCAGGGCGAAAATTAGAAGGGCCAAAGCTCAAGCAAAACTCATCTTGGCCACCACGGTTAAAGATAACAAGAAGAAGTTCTTTCAGTATATCGGAAGAAAAAGGAAGACTAGGGACAATGTAGGCCCACTAACGAATGAGATGGGCGCCCTAGTGGTGGAAGACACAGAG
>VYZM01006188.1:0-16091 GCA_013398915.1 Dromas ardeola
GCACCACCACTCTCCTGTTCCCATGGTGCTGGGGCAGGAGAGGAGCAGGATGCTCTCGGGTGGCAGGGAAGAGTTGTCCCAGTGGCAAAGGCTGAACTGAACTGCACCCTGACCCCCCGCATCCCAACTGCCCAGGGAGACGCTATGTGGCATGGCAGGGTTCTCATCGCCATCTGGGGTCTGTGGAGCCCGGGTGCAGAGCTGGCCTGTAGCCCAGTGCCACGTCTCACCTGTGACAGTCAGGTTCCAGGGAGTACTAAGGGCAGAGTTCCTCACTTGGGACTGCTTGTTCCTGTGCTGGTACCCACATGTGTATGTCCCTGTGCTCCCCATCGCCATGGTCAAGTGCTTGGAGTAGGTGAACTGTCTCCGTTCAGCTTTCAGGCTGATCTTCTTAACGCCATCCTTGCAGAAAACGATTCGGGTAGGAAGAGGAAAGTGCCCATCAATGGAGCAACGAAACAAAACCTGTTCTCCCTCCTGAGCGTTGGAGGTGTTCAGGAAGAGATCAGGAGCTGGGAGGTCACCTGGAGAGGAGAGATGGAAGAGGGATGCCCAGGGCCAGCATTACTATTGCGGGGGCTGCAAAATGCAGTGGAAGAGTTTCCTCTCCAGGGGCTTACACAAGGGGAATCAACCCCCCTCTCCCTTCCCATCTCCACTCCTTCATCACCCCTTTTTCGGGACCCATCCCTGTGCTCACAATCACCTGGGGAGCTGCAGATATCCTGAGTGGTCACACTGGCACCTGCAGCGTGGGGCAGAGAGGGGTTGGGTTAGAAGGGCAGCAACGTGACTCACACACTTGTACCTCTTCAGGTGCCCACTGCTGAGTCCTTGCTGGGTGAGCGTCTTCCCACCCATGCACCTCCACGCAGCATCTCCTCGGTCTCCTGGCTTGAAATCACCGTTAGACCATTTTGTTTGTTTTTGTTGTAACAGGTAGGTGACCCTGCCTCCCTAATGCTCTCCAGCATGTACAAAGTCTCATGCTATGACCCAAAGCTCCTTCAGGTGTTGGGAAAATGCGCCCTTTGCTCAGAGCTGCACCGTAGCTGGAGGAAGCAATCGTCTTCCTCCCCTCATCCAAGCAACTCTGCCCCTCATTGCTGCACGCCTGCTCCGCACACCCTTTCCCCATCCTCCCCGCTGCCCAGGACGCGCCCTGTCCTGCCCCGCTCAGCACCCCTCCCGCCCTCAGCCCCAAGGCAAAGAAATGCCCCAACTCACCCAGCAGCAGCAGGAGGAAGGCAGGGCCAGAAGGAGACAGCCTGGCACATCCCACCGGCCCCAGCATTTTTGGGGCGCTGCGGCAACAGCCTCTCCTTGAAGCGTCTGCTTTCCTCTCACCTGGGGACAGCCGTTCAAGAGCTGCCTGGCCCGGGGCTTGCAGCGCGCCTGCGGCTGCTCCTGCTGCATTTCCGTGGCCAGCAGGGCCTTTCCCACAGCGAGAGGCTGTGACGAGGGGGGGCCCTGCCTCAGCCCCCACTGCGGACGCTGCGCCTCCAGAGTCCCCGCTTTCATTTCCGTGCGCTCAGACACAGGAGCACGAGCCGTGTTTGCCTGTCCCTCGGGGGCAGCAAGCCCTCCTGCCCCTTGTCCCTCACTCTTTACCCTTTTCTGACTGCTACTCCCAGGTGTTCTTCAATGTGGATGCAAGTGACTCTGCCAGGGGGAATGCAGACATGGTCAAAACTTGCTACAGAACTCTGGGGGTGATAATTAAGGTCATGGGGTTCCGAGGTGGTTTTCTTCTGAATCCTGCTGTTGGAGTCTTAGAGGGTATGATCAGGAAAGTACTCACATTATCCCTCAGTAGGCTGTGAAGCTCATTTGGGCAACAGGGTTTTGTGACTATGTCCAATGGACCCTATTTGCAGAGCTGTGTCCACTGGGGAGTGATGAGACCCTCCTCACCAAGCAGGACAAAACTGCTTTTGCCAATAAGACGTCTGACCCCATAAGGAGGGCTTTAAGCTGAGAATGATGGGGGAAAGGGAAGGGGACACTATCTGGCAGTGGTGTGTGGGAGTGACAGATGGGGTTGATGAGCAGAGGCCATGAGGTGGTGTGACAGAAATGAAACACAAACTCAAAAAAATGGGGCTTAAGTGGGGTCACCTCTAGCACTTACATTTCAACAAGTGCGTGCCTACAAGACACCATTTTGGAGAAACCCCCCAACACCTTTCTAAGAGTGTCAGCGTGCTGAGGTGCTTCCATGAAATGCTCATCCACTAATGCAGGCCGTTTGGGGAATAAAGATGATGAGGTAGAGACCTGAGTGCAGTTTCAGGGCTACAATCTTGCTGCCATCAGAGAGAGGTGGTGGGATGGTTCCCATGGCTGGAGTGTTGCAATGGAGGCACACAGGGTCTTTAGGATGGACAGGCTGGGAAGACGAGGGGGAGTTGCCCATTATGTGAAGAGAAGCTGAAGTGTCTGGAGCGCATATGGGGATGTGTGAGGTGCCAACAGAGAGCTCATGGGTCAGGATTAAAGAGAGGAGATATATTGGTGACAGAGTGGAAGTCTGCTACCTACATGTCATCTGATCAGGAAGAACAAGTGGATGAAGCTTTCTACAGACAGACAGGAGTAGCTTCATGTTCGCAGGTCCTGGTCCTTGTGGGACAATTCAAGAACCCCGATACCTGTTGGATGGCCAAGATGGCAAGACATAAGGAATCCAGGATGTTCATGGATCTTATTGTTGGTAACTTCCTCCTCCAAGTGATAGAGAAGCCAATGAGGAGAGGGGCACTGCTGGCCCTCCTGCTCACCAACCACAAGAACCTTGCTGGAAATTTGAAGGTCAAAGGCAGCCTTTGTGGTGGCTGTGAGATGGTGGAGTTCAGGATCCCAAGGGGAGGGAGGAAGGTAAAAAGCAAGCTCCCAGCCCTGGGCTTCAGGAGAGCAGACTTTGACCTCCTCAACGGTCTGCTTGGAAGAGTCATATGGGATAAGGCCCTGGAGGGATGAGGGGACCAAGAAAGCCGGTTAATATTGAAGGATTACCTGCTCGAAGCTCAACAACGGTCCATTCCTGTGAATAGGAAGACAGGCAAAAATTCCAGAACATATGCCTCTTTCACTCTTCCCAGTACAAGAGAGACATGGACGTACTGGAGAGAGTCCAGGGAAGGACGACTGAGAGGATGAAGGGATTAGAACATCTCTCACATGAGGAAAGGCTGAAAGAGTTGAGACTGTTCATCCTGGAGTGGAGGCAGCTCAGGGTGGATCTTATCCATGTATATAAATACCTGATGGCAAAGAGGATGGAGCCAGGCTCTTCTCAGTGATGTTAGTGACAGGACAAGAGGCAATGGACAACACCTGAAACACAGGATGGTTCCTCTGATCATCAGGAAACACTTTTTCACTGTGAGGGTGACAAGCGCTGACACAGATTGCCCAGGGAGGTTGTGGAGTCTCCATCCTTAGAGATATTCAAAAGTCATCTGGACAATGTCCTGGGCAGCTGGCTCTATGTGGCCCTGTTTGAGCAGTGAGGTTGGACCAGATGACCTCCAGAGGTCCCTTTAAACATCAAGCAGTCTATGGTGTCAGAACAACCTGAGTTGCTCATGCACCAGGCTGTGCCCCGTAGCTGGATGTGCCCAGTTCCTGTGGTGCATCATTCTCTCCCAAATCCTTTGGGATCCCTCTCCTTGCCCACATGTGCTCAGAGGTAAAGTGGACTCTTCCCAAAAGGAACTGTCATTTCTGGTGCAGTGGTTTGAGGCCTGAGCCCATATGCCAGCAAATGCCTCCATGGAGCACAGCGTCACCTAGTCACCTGCTGCCATCGAGGGCTTGGTGCCTCCTCAGCTGCACGGTCGCCATGCCACGTTCCTTGCTGTGCAGAAGTCACTTACAGGGGGCGCGAGCTTTTCAGAGGAGATGTTCAAAGTTGTCGACAAATCTGAAAATCATGGATGAGCCCTAATTTTTTTCAGATTAACCATGACTCAGCATTGCTTGCATTTTAAGGTGATTTTACCTGATGAGGCACCACCTTCAGCCCCTCTGGAGACCTGTTGCTGCAGCCCTGTCAGGTTGGGGTCAGAGCCCAGGTCTGGAGACTGCGAATGCTGAGACCCCATCCCCATCTGCTCTGCAGCTGAACACCCCTGTGCCTAATATCCCTGCTCAGGGCTGTCTCCTGGAGTGAGGGGGTTCAGTCCAGCACCCCTCTGCCCCATAGAGGGGTGGGTGTGGGGTGCAGAGGGCCAGACACAGCCACCCCTTAGACCTGACTATGGGCAGGTGGGGTCAGCCATCCTCAGCTTGGTACTTTTCCAGGGCACATCTGCCGGGGCGATGGCAGCAGAGAAGGAAACCCTCAGATCACCGGGCAGAAAGCATGAAAGCTCCCTGCCAGGACACGTGGCACCACCAGTCAGGAGCAAAGCAGCTCTCCGAGCTCTCTTCAGGGGGGTCACTCAAAGACAGAGGAGCAACATCAGCCTCCCACTTCTGAGTAAACCCTTTATGACTTGCCTCCCACGGACCCTCTGCTGACCAAGGTGCCTCTACAAGGGACACTGTAATCAGCCGTCTGGTGCCTAGGGACCTACCCTTGGCTGCCAGCATATCAAGCCTGCCTTTTTCTATGGGCAACGTTTTGCTCCTCTGAGTCCTCCAGCTGCCCATCTGGACCTCCAAGATGAAGGCAGGAGGCTGGTTATTGAGAAGGAGAGGAGGCTCTGTTGTGTCATTCTGTTGAGTGGTTTAGTGTACGTAAGCGGAGACAGGGCTTTGCTGTAGATCTTGCATAGCCTGGATCTGCAGATCATGCACACATGTGTCACAGATGGGACATGAGAGTCCAGGTCTGCAGGAGCACTCTGTGGTGATTGCAGTGGTGACAGCCAGTCTTGGTGCAGCCTGCATCCATCCTTGAAGCATGAAACGGACACAGTGCAGAGCCCAGTTGCAAATGAGTTATTGCACGGCATAGATGAACAGAGAGCAAAAGCGGTGGTGTAAACCAGAATGCAGACAGTGTTCAAAACAACTACAGTCAAAACTTAAAAGCAGTTATGAGAGCTTTCATCAGAAACAGCCTTGACTTTTTATACCTTCAGCTAGTGCAGAGATCTCCCATCTGATAACTAATCTTATGCAGCCGTTTTAGAGCACTTCCTCATGTGTTGCAATACCGTGCATTCTTTACCGCAAGGCAAAATAGCTACTTATTAATAGTCTGAGTTCAGAGGTCAGGAATATTCATGGTTAGTAATTGTTACTGTGACTTTTAACAACTATATTAACATTAGAGTAGGCTTCCCTAATTTGTCTGCAAGGCACCTCAAACTGGATGAGCAAATCCCGTTTTACATCCTGGGTATATGAGCACACCATATTTTTCTTTCTCTAGGCATCTCATTGCATCCCACTCAGTTTCCCATTTTATTGAAAAACTTAATTTTCAGATTCAAGCACGATCTGCACTCCTCCTCTAATTTGTTTAATTGTATACCTCTCTATTTTTGGGTCTCAGTCTGTAGAAGTACAACTGGAACTTGGTTTCAGCTCTCATAATCTTGACAAACTTTATGGCATGACACTGATTATGGCAATAATGCAATGGCAAGAAGCAATGGCTTCTCATTTTTATTTGCATTCTCCTCTTTATCATACAGCAACAAGGAAAAAAAAAAAACATTGAAACACAAAATAATTTATGTTGGAAGGGACATCTACTCCAAAGTCCTGATCAAAGCAGGTCTAGTTAGATAAGGATGCTTGAGCCTTGAACTTTCAAGGACAGAATTTCCTCGGCTCATGGTAAAAAGCTACCAAAAAGAATTTTCCTTACATTTAATCGGAATTTCTCATGTTGTACCTTGTGCCTGTTGCTTCTTACCCAATCAAGGTGCATCTCCAAGAAGATGTCATATGGATAGAAAAATGTAGGAAGGACCTTGAGCTCCAAACTGGCCCCTGAGTCTTACAGAGATTGTTACCCAGAGAGGTGGTGGAGTCTCCATCCTTGAAAATATTCAAAAGCTGTCTGGACAAGGCCCTGGACAACAGGCTCCAGGTGGCTTTGCTTGAGCATGGGGGATGGACAAGATGATCTCTGGAGGTCCCTTCCAACCTCAGCTAGTCTATGCTTCCATGGTTCTGTACAGAGCATGTGACATCTGAAACCATAGGTTTCAAATCTATAGCCAGATCGTAGCTGTATATGTACCCAGTTACTGTGTGTGTTTTAATTTTCACTTCCTCTCTGCTGTTTAATCACTTGCAAATGTGGTGATAGTGTATAAGAAGATGAGCTGTCTGATATAGAGGCACAGAAGGCTTCCTTAGTCCTCTGAGTTGGTGAAGTATTGACCACAGAACAAGATGTCTGTCAGAAAAGAATTCTTGGGTTTTTGGAAAAGCCATTATAATGTCTTGTCTGTGTCATTTTATTCCATAATTCTGATTGTGCTCGAAGAAATAATGGAGATTGAATTTAAATGTCCTCAGAAGGTGTCATTAAAGCATAGGTATGTTTTTTCCTACTTTTTTTGTCCAGCATTTATTATACTTGTCCTGAGCTTGACCTCCAATCCTGCCTGCATTACCTGCATTTGCTGCGTTGGGAAATGCTCATGCTGCCGGACAATTAAGGCAATTTTTAGGGTATTTCTCCCTCCTCTGATTTGGTGTGTGATCCTACTGTGCGATGGCAGATACGTAGACTGTGTGGCTTCAAGA
Source organism: Dromas ardeola (assembly GCA_013398915.1). Taxonomy (NCBI): domain Eukaryota; kingdom Metazoa; phylum Chordata; class Aves; order Charadriiformes; family Dromadidae; genus Dromas; species Dromas ardeola. The sequence continues at coordinate 6,718 of VYZM01006188.1, forward strand.
AATGAAGGAAACAGCACGCAAAATGGAAACAAAAGCAGAGCAGCAGAATTACCCAGTGAATCCTACATAATATCTCAGGTAAGAGTCCTAGGAATATAGGATTTTAGGTATTTTAATATCACTTATTTTGTGTGTGTGAATAACCTGGAATGTATAGCAATATGGAAACCATTTCATCTGGAGAATTAAGTGTTAAGTTGCAATTCTGATTTTTATTTGATACGTTTACTACATTTGCATTACTTTTTTTTCCTTTTCCTGTTTTTAATTAATGTATATTGATACAAGTTTGTAATTAGCATGTTCTTTCTGAGGCTAAAACCTGAACTTTGTACATGTTACTCCATGGTTATTCTGGAAGTTTACACATGTGCTTTGCATCTGGCTCTTAAAGCAAGTTTTATGAAAAGAAATAAGATTATGTATTGTTTGAGAGAGACCAACATTCCTTCTGTCAGTGAGTTTATCTCCTACCGTCAGTTGTCATCTAGCCATGGCAGGAGCAAGGAATGTATTTTACAAGAAGAACTGTGCGGCTTAATAATAATGCAAGGTTTTTAATATGGTAAAGTTCTCCTCTCACTCAGGTGCAAAACTTTTTTAGGAACCTAAAGTCCAGTGACATACGTAGTTTTAATATTTTCTGTTCCAGATTGCAGGGCTGGCTGTTCTTACTATTGTCAGCTTTCTTTATGGCCTGTACTACATGTGCCACTTCTGGTTCTGCTGTAACAATGAAGAACATTGGAAAGAGGAGCTGGGGAGCCTGTTAGAGAAAGAAGTAAGGAAACACATTGAAGAAATGAAGAAAGAGGGTGCAGAACAGATAATGGAACAGAAAGTGAAACCTTCTCTCCAGCGAGTTAATACTAATTTCTGGGAAAATGTAGATTTCAGAAACACAGGGAAAAAAATAAAGGAAGCTGTAGAGTCTGCCATTACAGATACATGGGCGAGACAACAAGCAGTTAAACAAAGTGTGCCTCTCACCTCCTGCATTGACATGACCACAACAGAACTGACTTCAGAAACTAGCACTTAGTTCTGAAGATGTGGGCAGCTACTGTTGCTGAACGGGCCAGAGCAGGTGCCGACGCGGCAACACCAGGATGCTCGATCTGTCCATCCTGGACTTGCTAGACAAAGCACCCACCTTGCTCCCACCTCAGTCCTCCTGTCCACTGGAGCAGGTCTGGCTGTTATGGTGTAGTCAGAAGTTGGGTTTATTGTCCTGTTCCAGCTACAGTTGTCAAGCCAACAGGTACCATCAGACAGCACTGGTCACCTTATTATCCCTCTTCCTATTTCTTTGTCCTCATTTTGTTGCTCTTTCACCTCTCTTTTTTCACCACACTGGTCCCAGTTTTACTATATCTGTACCCCAGACTGGTAGTTCTAATCCTGTTACCTAGACAATCTCGACTACTCCAGCGATGTCTTTGCATAAAGCAAGGAAGAAATAAGCAAAGAAGGAGGAAACATCTTCAGGTCTTAAAGGGCAGAAGAAATGTGAGCTGGTCCTTCCTGAACATTGTGCTGGTTTGCTCTGTTCCTGCTTGCAAGGAATTAATTAGTCCTTAATTGCAATAAAAATTTCTAAGCACAAGCCAAGTGCCAGTGTCTGTATCACCATCAAAGGGTGAACACATGCTGCATTCATCCTCAAGTGAATCAGCTTTCTGGGAGATAAGGTAGCCATCTTTCTTGAAGTAAAAAAGCAAGTCTGACCTGTTGCTCAAAAGAGGGGAAATAGGGAATGAGCATTAACCAGCAGCACACACACTTGGCCTTTGGGTTCAGATTTTGAAACTCGGTGCCACTGTGGTTTTTTTCTACCTCAGAGGAGCTCTGCTCCCTTCATTGCGAGCCAGGAATTTGGAGGCTGCTGCTGTTCTTTCAAAATTTATTCATGTTTATGAAGTTCTACAGGATAGCAGGGGGACGATGAAATTCACCACCTGTTTTTTACAAAGACAGTCCATGGGTGAGGATCAATGAGATCCTTGGCCATGCATGGCCATGGCTGTAATGGAGCTTGAGGCAGAAACACCTATAACATACCTCAGACAGGGACCCAAGACCCAAGCTTGAGCTTAAATGGAACTCCTGGAACCTAAATGGATCTCCCAAAGCTAAAATGGAGTTCCAAGGTATGTGGATTGAGGCCCCAACCTAGGAAAGTTGCTCACTACTCAGTTGTCAACTAGTCCTCAATCCTGCGGGATCAGAGACCACAGAAAACAAAAGACACAGAGACCAGTGACAACATTTTAGAGAGAGCCAGCATAGCCCAAGCTCAAGCTTTAGCTGCACTTCCCCAAGCACTTCTAGCCCCATCTTATTTACCAGAATGACCAAAACTTAGAACCTGGCACAAGAGCGAGGAACACTGATTAAACAGCAAAGATCAGCGCATGCTTTTTACCTGAAGCCTAAACGGAAAGAAAGGTTCCTGTGGGACACACAGATGTTTTCCTTGAGGGAGGACCTGATACTTGCACATCTCTGGCTGGGACCCATCCCTACTTCTGTAGTTTGGCTTTCTTGAACATGCTAGCTACATAAGCACTCTTTTGGGGCAGAAATCTGCCAAAAAGACAAAAGAAGAGCAGACAGGGGTTGTGCACTCTTTAGCAACCTGCCGTTGGAGAACAAGGTGGGCTTGGGGGTGTTACTACTTCTCTTGCACTTTGTGCTGCTGAGGATGCTGAAGCCAGAACTACCAGACTGAGACTTGCTTCTCAAAGGTAGATGGCTGTTGTATGGGTGAACGCTCAGAAAACCTGGGATCCTTTGTTTTTATCCTTTTAGAGAATGCCCTAACTACATCATCAAACCTTTTCTGGGACAGAAAAGGGCTGAAGGGGGCATAACTCATGGAAACCATGAGAAGAAAACTGGGAGCCAAATAGAGGAAAAAAAGTGTGAGGACTGAGATCTCAGGCATGGATCAAGGATACATTGGAGAGACAGGCAGATCAGAGGATCCCAGCAGCACTCACAGACATCCAGGAGACCAGAAGTGCTTTCCTTGGAGTTGTCTGAGATGAGATCCCACTGTCTCTGGGATCTCTTCCATTAAACTTTGTCCTCTTGGTGATGTGGGTGGACAGCTTGACAAGGTCTAAAGATTTCCTGCAACTAGTTGCAGCATGGACGGGGATGCACAGAAGGAAGCACGAGCTGGAAGTGAGGAGGGGGTACTCAGAGAGTATTCAGAGGGCACAGGAAGGTTTAGAGGTAAGACTCACACCAGAGCTGGTGGAATCTGAATGACAGGCCACTTGCTTGAATATGTTTTGCGTGAAGATATTTTGACTTTACCTAATCTGACTAATGCACCATTTCTAATAACAAAGAGACTTTCCAGGCTGTCTCTTGGACAGCCAGCTCACCTAGTGTGCCTGCTTGTCACAGAAAGAGAAGTCCCAAGGACTCCTGAGCAAGCAGGAGATTCTGGTGCCATGTCCTGGTTCTTGTACAGCACCACATCCCTGTTCTCATCAATTGTTCTCATTTTTTCTCTTCCTCTGCAGCCTGCGAGGTGCCTGCAGAACTACCAGTTGCTCTCTTAGTAAGACTAATGGTGGATGGCTGAGAGCACTATCCACTGGGTGCAAAAGGTGAGAGCAGAGAAGGAGGGAAAATCACTCCCGCTCATTTTTTCACACCAGGGAAATACTTCAAAATAGCAGGCTTTGGATAATACCTAAACACTGTTCATTGTCATCTCCTTGATCAGAGCAGAGTGTCCTGGACATGATGAGCAACAAAGGCTTCTTTTCTGCCGTGCTCTGCTCCTGTCATTTGAACCCAGAGACTCAGAAACTAGTTTCACACCAGAAGTAACTCAGTAAGCGTGCTTTCGGTTTCTCTGAAAGCAGTCTGCAGTCTATTGGTTACAGGCACTTGCTGTGGCTTCATTCTTTCTCACGCTACCAGTAGCTACTGGCCCATGACCTTCAGCACAGTGAGCTATGCCACAGAGAGACTGCCAGGGTCGGATGAAGACCCTGCAGAAATATTCTGCCACTTCATGCTGTCTGTGATACCTTGATCAGCCTCCAAATACCAATCTGGAGAGGCCCAGGTCACTATTAGGATGTGTGTCATATCTGCTTGACCTGCGTAGGTGTCTAAATTCAGATGTCATGAGTCCTGGTTTGAGGTAAAACAGAACCAATTTTCTTTTCAGTAATTTTACTTTTCAGCTAAGCCTCTTCTAACTGAAATGAATGGCATATTTTTCAGATCAAGTGTCCGCTTCTAGCAGATAAGGTCTGACGTTTATAGTGAATACCAAGGAATGGTGTGCAGAGAGACTCCTGCTTATACTTATTGCTATAACAACCAAGGTCAGCTCACTTTGTTATGCACCAAGTTGGAGGGTCAGAAGTGGAAGAGCATAAAGGGGTCGCACTTGTGGGGAGGAGCAGACGGGAGAGGTGACCCAAAACTGACCAACGGGATATTCCATCCCATCTGTACCATGCTCAGGATAAAAGCTGAGGGATCAAAGGTTCAACTTCTTTCTGCAATGGCCAACATCCAAGGAGAACTCTGTTAATCTGCCTTTGATCCCAACCCGTGTGTTCCTGAATCCAGTTCTTGAATCCAGTTCCCATCTGTCACTGAGTCCAGTCTGGGACTTTCCNAATTAATATTATTAAAACTTCTTTTTATTCTTTTATTATTATTTTCTTGAAGTAGTTTCGTTTCTTTTCAACTCCTAAGTCTCTCTCCCTCTCATTTTCTCTCTTCTCCTCTGAAGGGAGATGCTCTCCCTTCTCTGAAGGGGAGAGGGGTAAAAGAGGGTATCTGTTGTTTGTTTCAGTGGCCAGACCAGCCCAAACCATGGCATCATGATATGGCAACATGCAGGCAATTTTATCATGTACTATATCCCTGACTAAATTGGAGTTGAAAAACCTGTCTTCAATGTAGGCAGCCTACCCTAAAAGATCCAGTCCTGTACAATGAGGTTTCTAATGGCACTTGGGTTGCCTGTGAACATCCAAGAGATCTGCCTAGATCTGGTAGACATGACACAAAGTTTACAGAAGACATGCAGTTTTCTGCAGCAGCTAAACATTGTGCTTGAAGCAGGAAAAGCTCTAAAGCAAGGACAGGGGAGTGAAAAGACCTCAGCCAAGCCAAACAGGTTTTTTCAACTTTGTGTTAATAATACAGAGAGAGTGGATGTCCACTGCAGGCAGTATGGAGTGTCTGCTGTATCAAACAGCGGAGCCTTCTGCTCTGCAAAACACTTGGGACTGCAATGAAGTTGGTCTTGAGGAACTGGAAGGAATCACTGTTCCATCTGCACGTCATCTTCTGGCTTTTTAGGGGAGCTGTGAAATGTGAGGCTTTCAGAAAGGAGGGGCAGACTTGTATGTGGGTCACCTGTAATGCTAAAGGATCTGGTGCTTTCTTAACTAAGGACATCGTATGCTGGGTGCAAGTGCCTGGGGCAGAGAAGAGGAGGACAACGTTTGTTGCTCATCATGGCCAGGAAGCTCTGCTCTGAGAAAGCAGATGGCAAGGAGGAGTGTTTAGGTATTACCTGAAGGCTGATGTATTGAAAGATTTCCCTGTCACATACTCATGATGACTGGTTCAGTAACTTCCAGCAAACTCTTCCACTGTTGTCCTTTGATTCCTAGCAACCCAAGCATGAGGATGGACAAGGAGAGCAAGGCTGAGCAAAGTTCATACCAAATGGAGCTGCATGCCTTGAGGACCCTTGCCACAAGGACCTGAGCCTGCCTGTCTCTCTGTCCTGACACAACAAAATGGGACACCATCTGGAGTTTCAGGCACACACGATTGGACAGGGACATTTCTATAAGAGTGGGAAAGGCAGAAGACAAGCTGATAACTGGTGCAGGGTCAAGATGTGAGGGTGGTGCACAAAGAAGGAACCACCCAAAGCAACGGTGCAAGTACTTGGTGTGGCCATGGCAGAGCTCCAGCAGTGCCTGAGTGCAGAGAAGCACTCACAATGTTCTGCATTTCTTTAGTCACGTCTTCATCTTCCTTCATATTTTGGAAAAAGTTTTGGAGTTGAGAGGCTAGTTCTCCCTGCAGTTTTTCCTGCACTGTCTCATCCTTCTTAGTTTTAATAAAGTTTTTTATTTCTTTCTCTTCATGTGTTTCATCTCATAATGTTTTAGAAACATAGTCTTTTCGTTACGACTGCACCAACATGAAAAAATGGTGTAAATGAAAAAAATGCCAACAATTAACGAAGTGGAAAACAATGCAAAAACTTAAAAAGGAAGCAGTTGTAAGTGGTCACTATTGATGGAATTCTTTAAAATTTCATTGCACTAACTGAAAGATAGGGAAACTTTTAAAATTTCTCAATGACTTGAGATCTATTTACAAACTTAGATGTACTCAGTAATCTTTGTCATGATGGGATTTTGGAATTTAAATAAATCTTTATGTTAATTTAAATCCATCCTTAAAATAAGAGCAACTCAGTCATTTTCTCTCATAATGACCTAAAAATAATTTCTGGAAACTTTTTTCAGAGTAAGTAACAAGATTTGAGAACTGAAGCAGGAGAGGTTCTGGCTGTATTGAAGGAAAAAGTTTATGAGGCCAAACAAGCAGGAACAGAACTCTGGGAACTGTTTAGCCAGTGAAACTGTGCAGTCACTGCTAGGGGACAGAGGCAGAAGAAAAGTCACACCTTGGCCCCTTGACTGTATCTTTCCATTCTGTGGGTTCATTGTTTGTGCACCACATGATTAAAAAAAAACCACACCATAACGTGACAGGGCTCTATGAGGTGTGTTTTGCACAAAGCAAAACCAGAGACAAATAAGCTTGCTCCCTTTCAGGAAGCACTGCTTGCAAGCTACTGAGCAGAGCACATCCTCGCTTCTGTGGTTTTCCTCCCCCCACGCACATATCCTGCACAAACACAGTGAAGAAAACAGGAAACATTTGCAAGATGCTCATCCTCCCCGCCCCCTCTCTCCCCCAAGGCAATTGCTGCAGTGGGAGACTGTTTCACAGACTAGTTCAGGTTGGAAGTCATCTGCTCCAACCCCACAGCTCAAGTAGGGCCAGTTGGAGCTGGTTGTCCAGGATCACATAAACCCAATACAGCTACCTACATGAAAAATAAAGTTTTGAGTATGCATCTACCAATCTGAAGTGCTGGAAGACATCAGCAAACCCCCATCATCCCTAGGAGTTAGGTCTGCTCTCACTGCAGAAAGATGAGGGTGAAAATGATGAGCCGACTGGACGTGGGAATTCAGTATCTCCTGATTACAGCGAATACAGAGATAGAGACACCTTCATCATTTGTTCAGGATGACAGGAACACCCAAGCAAAGGATATGTCTTGAAGACCGAATATTTTTCTTTGTGATTTTCTGAAACCATACAGTATGATAGTGGCTGCACGGGCTGCAACCCTTCACAAACTTCTCCAATGTGCGTCATTCCTACGGTCTGAAGTTCTTCAAGAACTGCTTCATGGGCTACAGTCTTGAGGAATGGACTGCTCCAGCTTGGGTCCCCTGTGAGCCGCAGTTCCTGCCAGAAAACCTGCTGTGGTATGGGCTTCTCTTCACAGGCCACAGGTCCTGCCAGGAGCCTGCTCCAGCACATGCTGTCCATGGGCTGCAGCTTCCTTCAGCGCCTTTCCACCTGCCCCGACATGGGGTCCTCCATGGTCTGCAGCGTGGCTCTCTGCTCCACCATGGTCCTCCATGGGCTGCAGGGGGACAACCTGGGTCACCATGGTCTTCTCCATGGGCTGCAGGGGAATCTCTCCTCTGGCACCTGGAGCACCTCCTTCCCCTCCTTCTTCACTGACCTTGGTGTCTGCAGGGTTGTTTCTCTCACATTTTGGTCACTCCTGTCTCTCAAAGCTACCATGCAGTGTTTTTTTTAACCCTTTCTTAAATACATTCTCACAGAGACACCACCAGAATCACTGATGAGCTCAGCTTTGGCCCATGGTGGGTCCATTTTGGAGCTGGCTGGATCTGGCTCTGACCAACCTGGGGGCAGCTCCTGATGTCTTCTCACAGAGGCCACATTCTGCTACAAAACCTTGCCACATAAACCCAATAAAGCTAGCTAGATGAAAAATAAAGTTTTGTGTATGCATCTGTAAATCTGAGATGCTGGAAGACATCAGCAAATCCCCATCATCCCTAGGAGCTAGGTCTGCTCCCATCAAAGATGAGGGTGGAATCATAAGCCAACTGGATATGGGTCCACTTTGACCTGAGGAGCTTTGGTTCACGCATGAGCAAAATCATCATAGCAAGAAATTCCTGTCAGCGTAAAAACCCTATGCCTCAATTTGCTGCTGAATCTCTCACCCTTCTTGAAATCTTCCCAGCGTGGCCTAAAGTGTGGTCTTAGTGGGGCCAGAGAACATTCTGGAAGAGAAGTGTCATTTCATTAGAACAAGAAGTTTCTTACAAGGACTGCCTTAAGCTCAGTTTATTTAATTTTTCCCTATGACTGGCAAAATTGACCTGCTAGAGGCTCAGTACAGAGATAACAGAGAACCACGGTACTCGCTTTTGTGGTGAATTTCACTTGTAAATGGCAAAAGGTCTCTGTTAAGCAGCTCCCAGAAAATTTGAGCTGAGCAAGTTATTTTCTATTATTTTCAGTTGCTAACCAGCTGGATTAAAAAAAGGTAAAGTCCTCGTGTCTTGGTGCTCAGCACCAGTCACTGAATCTCTTCCCTCAGATTTAATACCCACCTTTTCCAACAGCATCTTCTTTATGAAGATTTAAGAACATCTCCTGCTTTTAGTACGTGTCACTGTAGATGGGCCGTTTCAGCTGCCCTTCATCCCATGTTGTGCCTGACACAAAGACTTTACTACATTACTCTTGCAAGTAAACAGCATGCAGAAAGCAGGCAAAAGCTACTTAAATCAGCTACTTAGTTTATAGAAATATTTGAATATCAATTACTGTATTTCCAATGTACATTTAAGTCTAATTCAATAATCATCACTGTGACTATGCTTCATATCGTGCTTGCTCTGCTTTTGGACTGATTGTGCTATCTCAGCTAATGATTAAACCATTTCCAAATATATCTGCTGTTTAGCAACGTGGAATAAAAGGCCTGTAAAAGACAAAGGGCCTGGGCAGCAGTTCTGCTCATCCAAAGGGAAGTTTCCAATTTGATTCTCTAAATGTGCCTTCAGCATTCCTTGGGAAATCTCTGCTGTCACCAGAGGTTTGCATGTGAGCAGCTGAGTCAAGTCCCTCATGCCCTTATCATAAGCTCAGTGCCGCCACAGAAGATTAGGGTTAGGATTAAAACATCTTAACTTTTTCCCTTTTAGGTTAAACCACACTCGCTCAACAGATTTATTTTT
>VYZM01006193.1:1641-91522 GCA_013398915.1 Dromas ardeola
AAAAAAAGTAGTTGAACATCATATTCCCTACCAATACTGAAGCAGGTGCCAGACAGCATGTTAGATATGCTGGGATGGCATGGCATATGACTGTGTGTCTTACGGATTCACCCAGCAAATAACTCTGCTATTTGGCTAAGGCCTTGCCTGCTCTGAGAAGGGTTTATGCTATAGCTATGCCTCCTGTACATACATGCTTTTCTTTCTGCTTGACTAAGCTTGCTTATGTTGGCACACATAAGCACACGCTCTCTTCTCCCTGAATGGAATAAATTTCACCAGCAAAAGGAATTCTGGGGGAAGGATGATTCAATCATGAGGTCAGCTGCAGGATTTTTCCATACACAGCATGTCTTCACATAATCACCGAGGTTGGAAGAGACCTCTGGGGATTGTCTTGTCCAACCTCCCCTGCTCAAAGCAGGGTCACCTACAGCAGGTCACTCAGGGCTGTGTCCGGTCAGGTTTTGAATATCTCCAAGGATGGAGACTCCACAACCTCTGTGGGCAACCTGTACCAGAGTTTGACCATCTTCATAGCTTTCTTAATTTTAAACAAAATGTCCTGTATTTTGGTTTGTGCCCGTGGCCTCTTGTCCTGTCACTGAGCACCACTAGGATAAGTCTGGTTCATTTGTAGTACCTTATGAGGTATTTATACGCACTGGTAAGATCCTACTAAGCCTTCTCTTCTCCAGGCTGAACAGTCCCAGTTCTCTCAGCCTCTCCTCATAGGACAGTTGTTCCATTCCCTTGATCACCTCCATGGCCCTTCATCCAGTATGTTCATGTTTCTCTTGTACTGGTGAGCCCACAGCTGGGCATAGCACCGCATGTGTGTCGCACCAGTGCTGAGTAGCGGGGAAGGACCACTGCCCTTGATGTGCTGGCAACTCTGTTTAATGCATCCCAGGAGGGCATTGACCTTCTTTGCTGCCAGGGTGCATTGCTGGCTCAGGATCTACTTGTCCCACCAGGATCTTCAGGAACTTCTCTGCAGAGCTGCTTTCCAGCTGGGTGGCCCCCAGCATGTACTAGTACCTGGGGTTCCTCCTCCCAACGTGCAGGACTGTTTTTTCCTTTGTTGAACTTCATAAGGTTCCTGTCATCCTATTTCTCCAGTTTGTCGAGGTCCCTCTGGATGGCAGCACAACTATCTAGTGTATCAGCAACCCCTCCCAATTCTGTACCATCTTCAAACTTACTGAGGGTTCACTCTGTTCCAGCACCCAGGTTGTTAATGAAGGTGTTCAGCTGCATTAGTCCTAACATCAACCCCTGGAACAACTAGTGACTGGCCTCTGACTGGACTTTGTGCCACTGATCTCAGTCCTTTGAGCCCAGTAGTTCAGTCAGTTTTCAGCCCACCTCACTGTCCATTTATCTACCCTGTACTTCATCAGCTTGTCAATGAGGATGTTATAGGAGGCAGTGTTAAAAACCTTAGTAAATTCAAAATAAATATTATCGACTATTCTTTCATCATCCACCAAGCCAGTCATTTCACTGTAGAAGTCTATCGGGTTGGTTAAGCATAATTTCCCCTGTGTAAATCCATACTGACTATTGCCAGTCATTGCTCATCTGATGCAGGCCTCCTGCCACATTTTCTTGATTTCCTGCCCATTGGGATGGACCTTTCGTAATCTTGGATGAGGTGATTCTTGAAAAACAGCCAGGCCTCCTGGACCCCTCTTCTCTTCAGGGCCATATTCCTTGGTACTCTTCCAAGAAGGTGCCTGAACAGGTCAACCTGCTCTGAAGGGTGGTGATCCTACTTTTTGCCTTGCTTCCTCCTCTCAGGATCCTGAATTCCACCATTTGCTGTATGCAGCAGCGAAAGCTTTCCCTTCCTGTCACACACCTGACAACTTCTTACTTTTTTGTAAGATAAGATCATGTGGAGCGTCTTCCGCCATCAATTTCTCAATCACCCTTTTTAGGAAGTTGACCTGAGTGTGCTCCAAAATCCTCCTGCATTACCTCTGCCCTGTTGTGTTGTACCTTCAGCAAGTATTGGGGTGGTTGAACTGCCCCAAGAAGACCAAGGCCTGCAAACATGAGACTTCTTCCAGTTGCATGAAAAAAGGCCTCATCTATTTCTTCCTGATTGTGTGGTCTATAGCAGACACCTACCACAATGTTGTCCACTTTGATCTGCTCGCTAATCCTGACCCATAATCTATCATCTGGCTCAACATCCATTGCCAGGCAGAGCTCCATTCACTCCCGCTGTCCTCTCACACAGAGTCCAACTCCCTCTCCTCGCTCTGCTACCAAGGCAATGACCTGTGCTGTAATTGCAGATCTGTAAGTGGATCAGGAGCCATCTGCCTGCTGCCACAAGTCACAGACTTCCAGCCTTCATCCTCATGGAAGTGTCCATTTCCCAACTTAACAAACATAGGCTGCCTAGTTCTTCTTTAGTACAGACCAGGGTCTTGTACCTGCAGAGTGCCAGAGAAGATCTATTCCACCTTTTTCTCATCATGTCTGGTGCTGCAGAGTCTGCTGACCTCCTCCTGTAGCTCCTTAACTTGGCAAGAGAAATCCTCCACATCTCATGCAGAAAAGAACAACTCCACCAGCCCCTGTGGGAGGCCCCAGGCACCCTGCAATCCCAAAGCTGCAGAGCTGCATCCTCCCTCAGGAGCTCATCCTGGGTCAATCCTGATGTGCCGGGGACAGTTGCCCCTACAGGCACTGAGGACCATGCCCTGTGGCACCCCCATGGCTCTACACACAAACAAAACCTTCAGCAAAGATTCTAGCCCTCTTCTGTGCTCATTTCTGCATGCTGCTGAACATCTTCACTCTCCAGCACTTACAGAGGGCCCAACCTTATCTAATCAGGAGTCAGCTCAGACAAAAGCTCCAAGCTGGTCAACGACAGCTGACAGAGCTCCTTAGGAGCTACTGGAAGTTGCTAGCAGTCACAGCCTCCTGCAGCAATCCTCTCCCAGCAGCAGCAAGGCACCCTGACCTTCTCTGAAGTGTTCCCAAGAGTCCTCCAGTGATCCCAGAAGTTGTTCCCAGAAGGTCTAGAAGATCCCAAAGCAGAAGCTGGAAACTGCTGGGCAAACTGCTGCATTTCGTGGCTGACTCTGTTAGCTGCATTGTAAAAAATTTAGGGAGATGCTGGAAAAGGCAGATTTCTCTGATGCCATTGATTTTCATGCAGAGATCCACATTGATTTCAGAATGAAAGACTCAAAGAAATCTGATATGATTAAATAAGCACGCATGACAAATTCACAGCAGCCTCAATATCTAACACACTTAAGGGAATTTTCAAGCTGATCACCTTAGACAAAAGCTTAAGAAATGCAGCAATAACAAAGGAAGAAAAAGTCCAGGTGTTAAACTGGTTATAATGACATCAGGTGTCCAAAGTTCCTACTGTTTAGACAGTTTCCCCCTGCATTTTCTTTAAGGGTAATTCTGGCTGAAGGATCTTGCCCCCCTGCCAGTCATTCCTGCCTGGTCTAGCAGGACTGTCCCCGTTCTGACAGTACACCCGTGTCTATGAGGCCGGGTTACACATCGGACCATTGAAGTGACCTGGGTTAAAAGAAATCCTGTGGGATGGCGCTATTTTTAACCCTTTCAGTCAATCATTTCATTGATTGACTTAATAATTATGCCAGCACAGCTGAGCTGCTCCAGGAGGCACAGACCCTAGCAGAGCAGGGGGGAGAGGGACACACGGCTAGTGAAGAGAACTTACCTTGAAACTACCTTCATTTATTCTTGTTTTATAAGAAAACTCCCAGTCCTGTTTTGCCAGTTCAAGACCCACCCAGAACTGTCTGCAGAGCCCTGTGGATGAAACGCAGAGAAGGGAAGGAGAAAGTGCACCTAAGGTGTCCATTTCTCATGTTGCCCCTGTAAAGTCTTCCATATTCACTCATCCTGTGAAAGCCGAGAACTTTTTCATGGTGCTTGCCACATCTACCTTGGATAAAGAGTGATTATTATATGATCACATTAATTATACTCTCTGCTGACAAAGCACTTTGTGCTCTGCACATATACATAAAGCAACAAAGTCCATTCCCTACTCTATTTTTCATTTTGCACCAATTATTTCTGACAAGGAGATACGAGAAACGTTCCCATGGAAGAAGGCTAATCTCCAAGGACTGCAGGAGTGTAACTAAGGAAAAACGAGCCTTGGATGTATAATCATTCAAATTAAGCAGTAGAGTTTAAAGCAGTTTAATTCAACATCTTAATTAAGGAATCTGCTTGGAAGGAAAGAATATAAACTGAAAATGAGGCAGTAAACTGGCACCTAGTTACACCACTGAACAAAAAGGAAGAAAGATAGTGCCAGCAAAGTTGCACTTACAAATTCACCAAGGCAACTACTCTAAAATCCTGCAGTTTTACAAACAATTCATTTCTCAGCCCAAAAGCTTCTGTCTCAAAGTCAGGGCACCTTTCAGGCCCAGTCTGACAAATGTCACCAGCTCTTATGTTTACTCAAAATCCCTCCTATGTTCCTGCAAGGCATTGTTCAAGTTCTCTGATTAGGATTGAAGTTGGAGGCTAAGCCAATTTTCCAAAGGATGATCTACATGAGGTATCAAATGTTGACCCACATAAAGTACAGTATGTGCAAGGTGGTTTCCACTGTAGCCAGCTTTGCCCAGTTGTTGCATGACAGACATTCCAGAGGATTTCCTGCTCAATTTTGAAATCAAGGGCATGAGAAATGAGAGAGAGAGTGCAGCACTAACCTTTCTGTGCTAAACTGAGGGAGAACACACTCAGTGAAGCTCCCCCTGGTACGCAGAGACACAGGGCACAATCAGCACCGTGCACCTCACTTGTATGATCCCAGGATTGTGGAAGATAAGGATGCTGCAGATGTTCCAAGCCAGCCTGTATGAGTGCAAACCCCCAGGACTGTGGTTCCTGCTGTTGTATGATAATGCTGCTAACATTCTGTGTTTCAGAGCTTTCCATACTGAAACACAGCGCTTTGCGCCCACTCTCTCCTAGGTGCAAACCACCACCATGTGCATCTCTGTGAGTCTGAGCGGCTTCGTTGTGCTGGGCTGCTTGTTCGCGCCCAAAGTGCACATCATCCTCTTCCAGCCCCAGAAGAACGTGGTCACTCACAGACTCCATCTCAACAGGTTCAGTGTCAGTGGGACCGGGACCACTTATTCCCAGTGTAAGTAACAAAAATGCCGCCTTTCTTTGTGGGGTTTGGGTAAAGACAAGATTGGGTTTTTACCAGCAACATAAAGACCTTTATAGGCTGGGCTGTGTACTCCGTGGAACCATAGAATCATAGAACGGTTTGGCTTGGGACAGACCTTAAAGATCATCTAGTTCCAACCCCCTGCCCTGGGCAGGGACACCTCCCACTAGACCAGGCTGCTCAAAGCCCCATCCAGCCTGGCCTTGAACACCTCCAGGGATGGGGCAGCCACAGCTTCTCTGGGCAGCCTGTTCCACCACCCTCACAGTAAAGAATTTCTTCCTAATATCTAATATAAATCCCCCCTCTTTCAGTTTAAAACCGTTACCCCTCATCCTATCATTATGCTCTCTGATAAAGAGTCCCTCCCCATCTCTCCTGTAGCCCCTTTAGGTACTGGAAGGGGCTCCAAGGTCTCCCCGGAGCCTTCTCCCACACATGATTTGTCTGGAGAGAAAAACTCATCCTCTCCCATGGGAACCAGCTCAGAGCCCGCTCTGAAGCTCACTGAAGTCAGCAGAAAGCCTTCGGCGGGCTCTGACTCCAGCCCACTGCACAAAGCGAGCAGAGCCCGTCGCTCACTGTCACTCTCGCAGCAGTGACAGGAACAGATTGCCCTGGAGTATTCCTGTCAAAATGACACGCCGGCAGGACCTGGGCCACAATGCAGCATGCTCTCAATGGCTTTTATGCCCAGCATGATAAGAAAAGGCTCCAAGTCTGCAGCAAATGCATACAAGGGATGCCACAAGCTGAATCTGTACGCAGAGTGTGAGCAATACCCTTTGTAAGTGCCACAACCAGGAGAAGCAATCAGTGCTCTATTGCCAGGACAGCACGTCTGCTCTGCCTCCCTCCTTTCCTTCATCTTCAGTCTCTTCATCCCAAGCAAATTCACATCTGTGTTTTTGATTTGAGGCTGTTGCTCCTCTTCTAGGTGAGTTGCTTAGAGAATTTTTTGAGATTAAAAAAAAAAATCACCTGTGTGGGTGTTTTTTTTTCCTTGTCAAGCTTAACTAGTCAAGGATGGGAGCACACAGCACCTTGTTCATGGAGCTCTGCAGACAGCATGTCTAACCTGGAAAGCTAATTGAAAAAGCACACTGCAACTAGAAAGGGGCAAGGGATAAGAAGCAGGGGAAAGGGGGGACATGGAGCAAGGCTTGTCAGCAAGTTCACACTAATCTAGCCTCAGGTTTTTGAGTATGACTTAAATTTCAAAATTGGCTAGAAGCCTTTGGCACTTCAGATTTCAGACAGAACATGGAATGAAGTTGGGACCCTGCTCTGTATCACACTGGCAGGGATTAGAAGATAAAGAGGTCCCAGTCATCTCTGGCTCACCCATCCCACTCCCAAACCGTACTGTGCCATGACTGCCCTGGGTCCCTTAACAAGGGAGCAACTATGTGTCTCTACACATCCCCATCTCATCAGTCAGGACTGCATCCAACCCTGACACCAGAAACCAAAATCTCCTAACTCTTTTGGGAAACTTAAACCAAGAGAGACGAGATGGCCCTAAGTGCCCAAAGTGCTGAGCATTACCATAAGACCTGGATTTGCAAGACCAATGGATTACCAATAAACTTTGCAAGTTTGGTCCCTTGATGAAACGGTAAGTCCCATGAGATTATTTTCATCCCTTATGAATTTCGTATAAGTGGTCTTTCCAAGTTTTTTTAATTCTCTCATACTATGGAATAAGCTTAGTCAGAAATCATTTTGATTCATGGATACTTTTGTACAGGATTGCATTTTGGAATTCAATATTTTATTGTAACAGCTGGATAATACATGTGCGTGCACAAGCATGCATACAACTGAAAGACGTCTTCAGTGCACATATTCATATTAAAAGCCTACCTTTTCAGGTTTGTTAATAGCTTTAAGACATTAAGGAAAGCAAAAAAATCCAGACTTACAATTTCTTGCTACTTCATTGTTTAGAAAGGTGGCCCCAGTCATTTCCTTTTCCAGCTTACACCTAGCTGAATAAGGGCTGCTCGTCTTTGCGGTTGGTCTTTGCGGACCATGGCAAGACATGGACCTGGAAGCAGGACTAAAAGGCCCACCACATACAATAGAAAAAGCCCTATAGTTTCCATCTAGGGCAATTACTGACAATTACTTGGGATATATTTGTAAGATGGAAAATTTTCCCTTACTCCCTTCCATTTATTTGTAAATGATTTTAAATACATTTTCATTTAATTTTTTTAACTACTTAGTCATTTATAAACCTCAGAAAAGATTGTCATCCAGCTTGATTCTAATCCATGTCTAAAATATTCCTCTCATCAGTCCTGGGGCTGTCGGCTCATTTTTATTTTGGTCTTGATGGTGTTTTCATCAGTCAGAAACTGCTTAATATGAGACTGACCAAAATTAGCTCCAGGGCATTGTAGTAACATCAACATCCGAAAAGCTGGTTCTTGTTCATTATCAGAGCTTTAGAGGACAAGAGTACCCGAGTGGCTCAAAAGGGCAATGTGTTTCCTATCTCCATGGATTCCCGTTTCCATTACATCTCAGGGCTGCCATCACCTCTTTACTCCATCAGTCCTTAATGCCAAGAGTGTAGTGGGTCATGAACAGCAAATAACTCACAAACTGTTTTTAACACTGTTCCTCAAACCTTGAAAACTGGCCAAACACTATGAGAAAAGGTAAGTGACACTCATGGTGCTCTTGGGTAGTGTTAAGTGTTAGTTCTAAATGTGTATCGCAATTACATCCCTAAACTGAGTGGTGGACGAAGCCCCTGAGTCAATGGTCAACCACATAAGTTACAGTGTGGTCATGAGAGCTAAACTGAGCACCTCACGTAGTCATCTGAATACATCTCCTCATCTTTGTTACATGCTCTGCAGAAAGCAAGTAGAGGTGAATACTTTGCTGCTAAGTCAGGAAACTTGTTTTAGAGGCACCAAGCTTTGATCAGTTTTACAGCTGAAGTCTGGACTACAAAAGAATATAGGTTTAAGCTGAAAAGAGGCAGGATATATGTGTACCTAGGTATATGACGTGTTCTGAAATTTATATATCTGTACACATTTATTTGAATCTAAAAAATCATGTTTGGCAGTGCTGTATAAGTTGTGCTCCCCCTGCAGTGTTTCCCCCATCGGGATGTTTCCCAGTTTTCCTATGGCCTGTTTTATGGGCTTGGCAGAGGTTTTCCCATAAGGTAGGAGGTCAGCACTCATAAAACTTCCCAGAGAGTTCAGGACTGATTTAAACACCTACATTATTCAGGCTGAGCTTTTACACCCAGAAGGTATCATTCATGCAAGTTATGTCCACATGGAGAGCTGCACATGGACTTGAGCTCCTCCAGTTGTTCTCCAAAGGGGCCAGAAAAAGAATTGAAGCTATTGTTCATAGCCAGGCTGGTAAATTTTCTCTCTCAGAATTTATTTTCCCAGACCTTGCTCCAAACAAGCTTTGATATATGGCTTTTATACATGATTAACTCAGATTTGTCTGTCTGTGAGCATGAGTGGAGGAAGTGGCACACAGACAGCAAGTTTGAGTCTGCCTGTTCCTGACTCTGTAGGCATGCTGCAAGGTGCCCACAGCACTGCTGGGCTCTTGCATTTTACCTCCAGTTCTTTGCCGTGGATTATGTAAGAAAAAGGAGGGACGTCCAGGAAAGAGGAGATCAAAAGCATGAATTGCAGACAGATCAAAACTTCTGGTCATGTCACACATTTTTCCTTGCCCTCAGCACAAGGCAAAATGGAGGTGAATGCTCTCTAGCAGGTCCAGCAATATTTTAGGAAGCCCCTTGGCTGCTGCTGTAAGACATGGCATGAAACTCAGAACTCTGCAGGGCCAGCGATTAACGTTGCTGAGCTCTGTAAGGAAAAGTAAGATCTTTTGTTCAGTCTCAGAGAGAGCTGGATACTGAGCGTGAACGCTTTACTCCACCCGTCAGAGTTAATAACTGCCTCCCAGCACTACAAGAGAGGTACGTGCTGTGGAGGAAGCCTGGGAACTGAAAACACAAGGCCACTTGTTTCTCGCCTACCACCATATTTCTCTGTCCAACTTTGACATCCTCCTGACCCAGTTACCATAGTATTTGAGCTATTCATGCTCCTCAATGCGTTGGGACTTCAAAAAAACCCTGAAGCTAAAAACGTTCTGGGTGGGTGACTGATGTTCACAGAAATGAGATGCTTTCGCCTGTAGTCATACTGCAGTAGAACAGGGATTTGAATCAGGTCTCCTAAGCGGTACTGGTTTTTCTATTTGCCAACAATAAGTAGAAATAAAAATAACAACAATAATCAAAAATTCAGGTCAATGTGCTGTCATATTATACCCAGTTAAAAATACTGGATACAAAACCTGATGGTTAATTTTCACAAAATCGTAGACGTGATGTCCTGTGCCCTTTTAATTCCAAATGATTGCTTTCACATATGTGACTCACAACATCTACCCAGGTTATGAGAGATCAAACTCCATCTACCTAATCCAGAGCCTGGTCTCATTTTTGGCTCTCCTGTTTATCAGGAATATGTCCTGCCCTCTGAGTAGTAGGTTAGTCCAATAGATGCCTTTAAATTTCTCTTGTTAAAGCAGTTCTGTTTGTTGTGAAATATTTATTCAGTCAATGAAAGAATTAGAAATAGTAGCTGATTTGAATAAATAATGATCTGCTCTGAAAATGACGGTGAGCGTCTTTAGAGAACCAGTCTGCAACGGAGAGTGTAGCCAGCACCAGTTTTGGAAGACTGAGCACGCCCTTGTCAGCTGCATAAATTGCTTTTTACACTGGATGATTGAGTTTACCAAGTCATTGCTCGCTGTGTGTTTTCTTTGATGAAGGCATCACATTTCTCTGGGTCACTGCTATCATTAACCTAATGTATCTTTCAAAAAACGGCTTTGTGGTGCCATAAGCAGAGATGTCACAGAGTATCTGAAAACACATTCCAGATGCCCAATGGATAATTTTAACAAAGAAGGACAAACCAGCTTGCTTGTAAATTAAAAACCACAAGGCTTTAGCAGAATGGTAATATATCCTACAGTCAAAATACAAATACATTTAGAAACAGATTCTGATACTCAGATCTAATCTTATATCTCTGAAGCAATGAAAACCTGATGTATAAAATATTAGGCAATGTAGACAAGGGTATCAGAATCTGGCACTCACCTCTGGGTGCAAATTGAATCCTGATCCACAGCTCCTAGAAATTAAGGGTATTGTGCCCAGAAAATATTCTAGGATTGTGAGGAATAATATTACTTTCAAATTCAGTTATTCAAAAATTTCTTCAGTCCATCCAACAGGTACTTAGAATTCTTTTTTTTTTTTTTAATTAAAAAGTAGATCACAGTCCCAATATGCAGAGGTAGATTCTGTCCTGGATTTAAAAATGCATATATTTTATTTCAGGAATGTCCATTCTAATTATGTGAAAGCTCAAAGGATCAGACCCAAGCATTTCTTACCAAAACACAAAAAAACCAAAGGGTCACTTTTTATTCTACGGGGATATTTTAGCACCACTCTACCTATATTAATTCATACTACCATGCAAAGTGCTATAAAGTGAGACCCAATGGCCCAGAATCATCCAGAAAATATTTTTTGTATTTTATTCATAGAATCATAGAATCATAGAACCATAGAATCATAGACTCGGTTGGGTTGGAAGGGACCTTAAAGATTATCTAGTTCCAAACCCCCTGCCCTGGGCAGGGACACCTCCCACTAGACCAGGCTGCTCAAAGCCCCATCCAGCCTGGCCTTGAACACCTCCAGGGATGGGGCAGCCACAGCTTCTCTGGGCAACCTGGGCCAGTGTCTCACCACCCTAACAGTAGAGAATTTCTTCCTAATATCTCATCTAAATCTCTCCTCTTTCAGTTTGAAACCGTTAGCCCTCATCCTATCATTACGTTCCCTGATAAAGAGTCCCTCCCCATCTCTCCTGTAGCCCCTTTAGGTACTGGAAGGGGGTCTAAGGTCTCCCTGGAACCTCCTCTTCTCCAGGCTGAACAACCCCAGACACTTCTTGGAGAAGCTTCGTCGGCCTAAGGGTTCTCAATGGTCAGCAAAGAGAAATCAGGTTCTTCCAAAGGATGCTTCAGCCTCAGATCTGAATTGCCTTGTAGAGGTGCAAGCAGCACCTCCGTCAGCCCCACTGCTGACACAGTCACATACAGTGACTTTTCATTGGCCATGTTGGTTAAATTGGGTGAGACGGTCCACATCAACATAAATTCTAACCCTACATGTTATTGTAATTTTTTTTTGCAGCCCTGAAGTCAGTTAATTACCTTCTTTCTTTCTCTTTCAGCATCTGCTAGTATGTACGTACCGACTGTCTGCAATGGAAGGGAAGTTCTGGACTCCACCACTTCATCTCTGTGATTGTGACTTGCAGTTCAGTTCATGAGTTTTTAGACTGTTAGGCAAAATTTTGCACATGTTGTGCACTCCGGAAAACACCAGAAAACAAAAGAAATCAAAACAAAACTAGTACCTTTTTTTAGAAACAGTGTAATAAATTATTTTTGAGGATTGTACAGTATATAGTGATGTTCTGGAACTTTTTAGACTGATTTTAGCCCTTCTGTTGTTAACGGTTGTAAGGGACATGTAAATAACCATGGTTCACAATGTGCATAGTCCTGCAGTAAGGGAGTGATTTGTTGCAAGCACAGTTGCAATGTTAGGTGACTTCTTTCCTACGAAATTTTTTTGTAGCTCCTTGTTGTAATTAACTTAGACTGCATTTCTATGTTGTATATTACAGTTACCTTACATGTAACAGATTGGTTTTCTCAGCACAAAACAGCAGTATTAATGTAAAGGCATCAATAATAAAAAGATAAAAGTTTTTCAGCATGGTTTCATTTTTGTTTCTTCCTCCCTCAAGGTCATTGCATTTATCTAGACAACAGGATAGATAAAAAGGATTAAAAGTCTGCAGTACTAGTGTGTGCACACACATATCCGTGTATGAGTCTGTACCTGTGTTGCAAAATCCATACTACATCATATGCGCTTACAATGAATGCTTTGTCAGGGTCAAGTATAAATTCCCTCTCCTTAAAAAAAATGCATGTTATTAAAGCATCTCAGGTGCTCTTTTTGTTCTTTAAATGTAGGGTGATTTTCAAAAGTGAAAATATCTAATTGCATCTCGGTGAGGTATTAGCAAAAAATGTTTGATCACTGGTTCACTCATTCAGCATGACTTAATGCTGTCATGCACGGAATAGATTGGCGGCATATAAAAAAAACAAAGAGATTTTAGATTAGGTTGGCAAGGAGATGGAAGAAAACCTGTCAGAAAATTAGCTAAGACTGTTATATACCTCCAGCCCAAACAAAGCTGGTTCAGTTTGTCTGCATCAACCACAGAAACAGAGACCAAAAAAAGTCACAAAAGAGAAATCCAGGAGACATTTACACACGTCCCTGGGGTGACCTTTGCATTCAAAGCAAATGACTCAAGACACATATACCGGCTACTTAGACAACTGCAAAATACCTTTAAAGTCTGGCTTTTATAACTGCACTCTTAAAGCTGCCCTCACTCTATTGAAACAATCTGAAATCCTCCCTTCTGCCAGGTCTAAAAAGTCATTAAGGAAACAAACACACCTTTGATTAATGTGTCTGGGCATATTTACCTAAGGGCTTGTTCCTGTTGATCTCATTCCAGCTGAGGTCAATAGCAAAATTCTCATTGACTTCAAAGGCAACACCACTGAGGCCTGAAAGGCAGACACTACAGATACATGCTGTCGGATGAACAAGTTCCCTGGAGCCCAGTTCTCCTGCACTCACAGAGGTTTTTACACATTTCTGGGAAGATGCAAGTCCTTAGGGATGAACTGGCAGAGGAAGTAGCTGCTCTTTTGAATTCAAAAATTAAAGATGCAGGTTCTTGAAATTCCTACTCACCGATACGCGCTTATTTTCTTTGGACATCCATATGTCCACCCGCAAAGACCTCTTGATGTCTACAATTCTGTGACTGGCTACACAGGCAGCTATTTAAGTCTGGGCATCATGGAGCTGTCTAATACAAAAATCCCTGTGTCTTTCCCCAAAATAGGCATTGCTCAGCCTGCATCACATGCAGAGCCCTGCATTCAGCTTCTTTCTCTCTACAAGCTTTGGAGTGCCTAATGTTTTGGGCTTGGTTCCCACAGGTGTCAAGCCTTGACAGGTTGGGAGTCTTGCTTTCTAAATCAAGACCCCATGAAGCACCTCAAGTTGGGCAGTGGCCACATTCATTTGACTTTTGTGTGCGCTTTCGTGCATTAAGAGGCTGTTCACAGTACGGCAAAAGGTCAGAATATCTGACCATAATGCTGATGTCCCTGCTTTATGAAGCTCTTAAAAATGCCAAAGACAAGGAGAAATTCTTCTCAATTTTTATGGAAAGCAACAATCAGGGTCAAATCCACCCTCACCTGACATTCATTAGTTTAAATAGCTACATATGAGATTGTCAACCTCTTCTCCCTTTGTACTCAGTGGAGAGAAGTAGGCACAATTCCCCTGGCTTATCTCAGAGTGCTTCTTTAGGCTGAGATGAATCTCTCCAAACAAAGGCTATCAGAGCTTGCTGAGGTCACAAAGTTTGCACTGAAAATAAAGGCATTGTGTCAGATTATATTCCCCCCCCTAGAATCTAAATTGGCGTCACTGAAGCTAATTTATAGCAGGTGAGGATCTTACAGTGCCAGAGTTTTCATTCTTTTTGATAGCACTATTGAGAAAATGACCCAACATCTGTGTCTGAACAGGTGCTATGAATACTTAGGTGGTTTGAAAGCCACTTGCATGTGGGTTTTTCATATTAAAAAAAAAAAACACAAACCAAACGCAAAAACCCACGTGGAGCTCTGGAGTTCCAGCCCCACCGAATGTTCCCGACATTTTTGCGTTTTACTTCGTTTTGTCTTAAAAGCTTTTCACTACTTTTTTTCAGATGTCTAGGGATGCAGATTATCTGGTATTGCCTGATGATTCAAGTAGTCCAGTTTCAAAACACAGCAAAACAAAAAAGGAAAACGTCAAAGTCTGTCAGAGTCTTTGCACACAATACTAGCATGAAAATCTCTTGAGAAAAGGAATTTATTTTTTTTTTTTTATTGTTGTCTCACATGATCATTTTAGTTTATCTATTTAGAACTGTTTATAGTTTTTGTTCCCATCTGTGTAAAACTTGGCTTCAGAGTAGAAAAGTCTTCTGGTCTCTTCATGACTCCCATAATATATAAAAATTGGCGTAATTCACCTCAAAGCACAGTGGGTTCTGCCACGGTTCCTTGCATGGTGGAGGGAAGCCCCAAGTACCTTGGCTGGGAGCCTGAAGAGTCGTCACACTGCTCTGAGCCCTGCCGGCAGCCAACCCGGGGAAACACTGGGGACGAGAGCAAGGCTTAACCCAGCATCTATGGTGCCTTACTGGAGGCTGCAGAAAAGTTTGTTTGTCATTCAGAAAACATAACTTCAGGGTACCTGACACAAATCAAGAGTGCAGAAAGGTTTGTGGAAAACTGATCACTTTTTATTTGTTGTCTGAGAAGAAAAATAAGACTCAAAAAATCATCGTTGGTCAATCTGAAGTAAACAAGGTTTGGTTTGGGGTTTTTTTGTGGTTTTTTTTGTCTTTGTTCTTGGTTGATTTTTTTTTGTAGGAGAGGTGTTTCTTTTTTAAGTCTTGAGTAAAGTTTGAAAGCAAAACAAAAATCTACTCTGGCAACAGAAAACATTTTATTTTGTCTTCAAGTGGTTGTTTTTCCTGAATTAATTAATACAACTGGTTTCAGGCATAGCCAGAGAAATTTCAAAAGGAGTTGTCCTTTCAAATTGAAAAAAATTATCAAAAGCTATTTAAAAAAATATCATGTTCTACCGGAAAAAAACAAATCCCAAAAATCAGAGGCAAATGTCCAAAATATCCTGACTCCACCCAGAAATCTCAGTTCTGGTTAAAGAACTGCAATCCTTCACCCTGTTAGTACATTCAGAGTAGGGGAAGCCAAAACAAACCCTTAACTCATCACCAAACGCAGTCTGATGTCCATGATGTCATCGCCTACTCATTAATGCTTGGGTCTGCAAGATGAAAGGCAGAAGCTGTTTATCCAGAGCCACCTCAAAGCTTCTCAGCAGCACAGGCAGAGCTGAGTTTTGTCACTGCAAGAAGGAAAGAGGCCAAGGCCAGGCTGGGCTGGTTTTGCAATAAGAAGGGGATGGGTAGGAAGCAAAGGCTGGGGGGCAGCCTGGAGTGCCCATCTTCTCTCTTCTCCTTCCTCTGAGGAAGTGGCAGGGTCAGGAAAGGTCTTCTCTCTCCCCAGCGGTGCCACTTCCCTACACACACCAACCCCTCCTTTAGAGGCAACAACGGCAAGCAGATAATGACTTTCTAGCACATTGCCATTTTAAATATAGAAGGAAGCAAGGGCAGGAACGGGCTGTATATAACACCAGAGCTCTGAGGTCACGCTTGCACATCTTTTATTCAAGCAAACACACATCCACACAACCTCGCTTTGGCTTTCAGGTGCTGTTAGAGCACCAGCCTCACAGTATATGGGACCTTGGAGTTTTCTTCCTGATGATGTCCAGCTCTGTACATCCAGAGAAATAACCAAAACACAGTGGCAGCTTATGATAAACTCAATTCTCATGTCTCCCTCGTTTCTGCTCCATGTATTCAGTGTGGGCACATCCAACCAGGTGAGTGGGGATGTCACCATATGTTGTGACACACACTGTATATTTGAGGATGAGACTGACCTCATTTTATGTCTGTTCCTACCTCCTTACGTGCTTGCCAAAGAAGCCCAGTTCACAAGCATTCAAAAGCAGCATGAAATAAAAACAAAGGGATTCAGTGAAAGAAGCATACAAGGGGAAAGACTGAGAGAGACCACCAAGGATAAGCAGAACTTCCCAAGATTTCTCTTGAGGTTATCATTCCCTGTTACATTATATAGAATAGATATTTAAGGCCTCCCTGCTTCATGATATGGACCAACGAGTAGCATTTCTTGCTTAGGAAGGAATGTCATCCCCGTTGGCATATCAGCACCAATTGTAGCTGCTTTTACTCTTATATTGAAGCACTTTGTGTTGGCCACTGCTGGGGATGAGTCAACAACCGCTGGCTCCCAAATAGCAACATCTGCTGCTATCTCGTCTGATTATAATTAAGTAACTCTATCTTATGGGTACTACTAGCTCTGGCAGGACAGACAAGCCAAAAACTGCAAACTTTCCCCCTTACTAACAGTCTCAGAACCTCTTTCAAGAGCAAATAGTCAAATTCTTTCTTTGAACAAAGATGACAGCTCCTTGAAGCTACTCAGTAACTTCCCTTTATGGCTCTAAGACACTTAATTTTCCCCAAGCCTAGACTCTTAATCAATCGTATTATATATTACAAACATCAACCAACATAATCAGAGACAAGATAGAATACATTCTTTGCACATTTCCCCCCTAGCAAGCACTGTCAAAGCTGAGACAATAACATTCTGCTAATTTGCCAATAATTTATACAGAGACACCATTAATATGTGCTTAATCCTCAAAGAGATTCAGTTGCTTGACTCCAGATTTCAAAGAAAAGCGTGCAAATGCAGCAATAAAATGCATTCCATTTAATCAAGCGAACACATAACAGACTGATTCACGTTGTTTTATGGCATCAAATAACAGTTTCTGATGTGATTCCATGTGGGAGAAAAGGGGGAGGTTGCTGTAAGTATATTTTGGCAGAGTACTAGAAGAGGTCACAGACAGCTGATTTCTTAATGAAGTGTTAAAGGCTTCCAAAATTTGCCTCTTATGGGAAAATGGAAACTGCCCTTCTCTACTATATCTTAAACAGAAAGAAAAGAATAGCAGAATTCAGCTAAAATATGCCAGTTTTAACTTGCTTAATTGTTGGAAAATGACATTTTCTTAAGGTAAATAAAGTCTACAGTATTGGTTTGTATCCCACTATGTTAGCACTGCACCAGATATGCTATTAGATTGTCTGGAAGGATTTTCAACAATATCATAACAAACCATTTGAAAGCAGAGCTGACAAGGGTTGTAGCAAAGTCTGTCAGAGCTGACAAAAAATTTCCACTCTGTATTTTATTTGGAAACTAAAAGGGAAAGAGAAGGGAACCAAACAAACCCTCTGCAGTATGAAGTCAAATCAGATATAGTTCATAAAAATTAAGGCATTTTGGAGATATGGGTCCAGTGATGAAAGAAGAAATTATGTTCTGGAGAATGAACTGTAATTATGGCTTGGAAAACATATGGAGAGAGAAGAGAAAAAATTAGAGATGTAGACAGATGCCATTTGATGGCAGTGAAAAGCTCTAGCCACCACTGAAGACCTGCAATGTTCAGGAAAGGCTACAGTTCCACCAAACATCTCAAGTCCAAAATTTCAAATATATTTTCACTTTATTTTATGAATGCCCATCAGATATATATCTTTGATGCTACAGCACACTAGTTGAATAAAAATCAACAACATAAAAACCCTCTTCATAAAAGAACCAAGAAGTGAAATCCCAAAGCCATAACCATTTACTCCGTGAGCATATCATCTTTGACAACCATATATAAATGACATCATGACAACAAATACAATGTACAATAATAAGTGTGCAATGGTACAAAATATACAAAAAGGAATGTGTATTTAATATACATTCAACAATACCCCATAAAAATCTTTGTTGGGAAAGTGAAGTGCCTTTTCAAGAACAACAAAAAATGTACACCACTTCAGTTAAGATACCTGAAGTATCTCCCATCAAAAGAGTAAAGCTTGTGTTCTTTGACTGGAGATAGAAAATAACAGACCTGAATTGTTCCAAACAAAAAAAAAAAAACAACAATAAAATCTAAACTTCATAAAATTTTTGTCCACATCTATAGTATAATAAAATATTTAGAGTGCAGAAAAATCAGTTTAATTTAAATTTTAGTTAAAAGTGGGCCCTCTTTTACTGATAGATCTAGCTCAATCATATAAAATCAAAAATCTGTATTCCTTATAGTAAAAAGACCATTTCTGCCCATGTGTCTTTTCTGGTTTTGATGCATTCTGCAATTCGCATAATTTTGCTATAGTGAAAATATGACTCTGACCAGAGGTCAATACAAGAATCATTCCTCATTTTCTCCTGGCTCTATACAAATCTTGCATAATTTTACTCCAATATTTTTTGCCTAGGTTTCAGATTCCTTTGAGTTCGACCTCAATGGGAATTTCAGGAAATTATTACAGTGGATATTATGAAGATCACATGCTTATAATGTGGCTGATTTTATGAAAAACTCCACCCAGGCTCCAGTTTTTAAGACCCCATTTTGTGCCTTCTTCCAAAGCAGGTACTTGCATTGACAGCAGAAAGCATTTAGATGCTGAGCTGTGCAAGTACATAACCCATGCTCAGCTCTGCTGGGCATCCATCCTCGTTCCTTGTGTCAGTCCAGGAATAAGGGTGGCTGAGTGTTTCTAACAAGCCTCCCAACTGACAAAGCTCAACCCTGATTTCCAGAAGTAGAGATTCTTGCTTTACCTCCAGAGTTCAGGCTTTGTTGGTTTGCAACCCAGGGGAAGGTGATATACTGGCAGCCCAAGGGAGGGTCCTTAAACTGTCAATGACCTCTCTTGAAAGGACAAGATTCCACAGAGAGGGATAAGATGCCACAAAGAGGGACAAGTGCAACTTGCACTTTAGGTATCACTTTCCTTCTCTTTATAGAGTTTGAGCCTGCTACTCCCTATAAGCTCATGGGCCCAGACCTACAATTCATACAAAAGCAGTTAACACACACAAATTTAATAGCACCAGGTTTTACCCCAACCATGATGGCCATGACTTAGGCATCAGAATGGCCTCAACTTGCAGGTGCAACGCTACACCTCTTGCATTAGGCCAATGCAGACCATCCAGCTCTTCAAAGCATTAAAATCAAAAATACTTTCCAAAGCTCAAGACTCACCCGATGCTCATTCCCAGTACCATTTACAATTTTGATTTTAAGAGAGACTCATAGTTATGCTACTAAAGGACAATACGCAACCTTTGCAGGCCTCTCTGAAAATCAGTTCTTATGAGTAGAAGGAGTGATAGGAAATGAAAGGTACCTATAAATCATATCGCATGCCTGAGCGATGCCCAGGTGAATGCAAAAAATTCATGTTATTTGCAGTATGTATATCTCTTCCTGAGTTGAATTTCATTCCCAGTATGGAATCCAAGCGTCTGCTTTCTTTTTTTGGCAAGGTACTCAATCACATGGTAAGGCAATCCGATTTTCTGGTTTGCTTCCTGTCTTCTTTCCTCCTAAATGGCCAAGCATTTCTCACCAAGATCACCACTACAATGTGTGCCAGAATATGTTTAAAATATGGTCCTGTAAAAATAGAAATTAGGTTTGTTTCTTTGAAGGCAGCGTTAATTCTTCATATATTCTGGGATCTTGAAGATTTCAGCTGAACAGATTCAAAATTATCTTCTTTTTCCTGCAATGGAAAAGACAGGTTTCCATCAACAGGAATTCCTCAAATTCACTCCAACAGTTACTACTGTCACTTCTTCTCTCAATATCTCCAGAGCAGCCTTTGCCAAAGACTTCACTTTATTTCTACCACAGTCATTAAGTGCATGGTTTGACCCTTTATTATTTTATAACACTACTAATTCTGTAAAAAATTTGGAAAATAAATAAAAATTTGCCAGTTATATTGTTCATGGCACTTACTTTATAGGGTACAGAGAAAATTTGCATTTCATACTCACAGTATAGGAGAGGTATTCAGAGTTGGGGAATTGCAAGGTAATCATATTTATGGTTATTATTACTTATGAATGTGTTTCCTACAATAAATAAAATATTCAGACCAAAGTCTGTGAATGCGACCACCACTGCCTCACTCCTGGATTCCCATCCCAACTCCTCCTCTGGGAGACCCACAGAGCAAAAAGAGTATGCAAATCCTCTGCCATCTTAAAAATCAGGGCTGTGCTGGAGGGTTGAGTTTTCTTTCTGTTGTTATTTGCTGGGTGCCAGCCTGGGCCGTCTGGCATCAGGGAGAGAAGTGTGGACGTACGCATTACTGCGTGTGTGAGCAACCCAACGGTCCATGCAGAAGCAATGAATGAAGGAGCCCTAATAAAAATACTGCCTAGAAAATGCTGGTTCTTGCTTCGTGTACCTACCTTTTATACTTGTTGATATAGACAAACAGTTTGGAAACTATGTTAAACTAACCTCATGATCTGATCTTTAAAGACATCTCCCACAGAGATCAGGACAGCCTAGTGCAGACGTGAGAAAGAGCAGGGGAGAAAATTGTCCTGCACCAGCCTACTGCAGAGTATGTATTTCTTGTTCTGAAGGACCTGGTATTGTTATGCTGGAGACAACAGATGGAACGAGAACAGCATCCAATCTGAAGCGGTTTCATAATTCTTTAACTTCTATATTCTCATTAAAAATAACTGTCACTTCTTTCTATACTTACAGACCTAGCCCTGAATTCCTTGGGTACTCAAAACCACTAATAGCTTCATGAGACGTTTTGCTGCACAGAAATGCCATTGCCTGAAGCTTGAACATATAGTTAGGATACTTCAGATTTTTTCTTTATCTCTCAGTTTACATTTCTCATCTCTTTCTCCCCTGTTTTCCTCCATATTTTTTTTCCTGTATTTTACATGCATATGCAGCAGGAGATGAATTTCCTCATCTTTTGCATAAATGAAAACTTATGCCTATAACATTTGTTTTGGAGAAATATACATTAAATTCCAGTTATCTGCAGGGATACAGGACACAGATTTCAGTAAGCTAATGAGGTACTGGAAGCTGAGTTTGCCAGCTATGATTATCTAGCAGGAAAAAAGGAATCAGCTTAGAAATATCTGACAGGCTTGTTTAATAAGGAGAGAATACTCAGGGAACCTGCTACAATAGATACAGGAACTTTAAAAAACTCTTTTTGAGTCCAAATAGGCATTCAAGTGGTCTGAATACTGAAGTACTAAAGCTTACTTTACAGAAAAAAAGAAACCAAACACTTCTCCCACACTCTCATCTCTATACTTCTAATCACGAAGGAGCCAGTGGTTGGTGCTGCAAATGGAGGCAGCAAAGCTTTTACACTTATCAGGCGTTCAGCAAAACACGACCCTCCCCAGCAGCACTGGTCATTACGCTCAGGCACAGCCAGCCGAACCATTTCACGGACAAAAAAACATCATCAGTATTTCAAAGTCAGTCCCTATAGGATTCAAAATGAAATCAACTTGCATTTTTGCAACACCGCCACAAAATTTGATGTGATTTGATTTCATTTACATTTTCAATATCCTCAATATTGAATTAAGAATTAATATTGAATTTCTGCCCCTTTCCACAAGGAACAATATTGATTTTGCAAGACAAATAGTCAGGCTGGGGTCAAGGGGAAGTTCCGCATTTTAGCTGTGTAATGGTAACTTCTCCTCAGAGGGAGATCTGGGGAGGAGGTAGTGTGGAAAGAGGACAGAAGTCCAATAAAATAAGGAAAATAACAAAGAGAAGAAAAAAATAAGGGAAAAGAGAGGAGGCACACAGGTTTTAATTACATTGCACACAATCACAGAAGGGAAAAAAAGGAATACAAGAAAAAAAATCCCAAAATTCAATATTCTGAAATACTATTTGGACAAGAAACGAGAGAGTGAGTTTTTAGAATAAATTTTTATTATGATCTGTTAAGAAACCTTCCTATTTTGAAACAACCCACTCCAGCAAAACTGTCTGAAAGGGAAAATGTCATCCACCTTTATCCTGATCATAATAGATGCCCCAGCTGGACTCCCTTAAAGACAACACTACCCTTCCCATAGACTTCAAGGCACTTGGAATAAAGACCAAAGTGCTTGCGGGATATACTGTGGTGGTCCTCTGTTGTTCCTCTCACAAATGTTCAAAGGACGCCAAAGACCTTTGTGCTATGAATTCAGACATGCAACAACCCACATCACATGTGCTGCAGAAAAAAAATGCTTTTTACTGTTCCTTCCCACTGAAATGGAGGAGATTGCTGTATGGGCTATCAGGCTGTGGCTGATGCCTCCTCTTCAACTGAGTCCTACAGTACTTAAAATTATGGTTCTCAAGTCAGCCATGAAGCAAGCCCAGGGTAGCTGCAAGGAGCTGGCT
Source organism: Dromas ardeola (assembly GCA_013398915.1). Lineage (NCBI taxonomy): Eukaryota > Metazoa > Chordata > Aves > Charadriiformes > Dromadidae > Dromas > Dromas ardeola. The sequence goes on from VYZM01006193.1 coordinate 24,081, forward strand.
GGTGGCTCTCTTCCCAGTGTTAATTTTCTGTATCTATAATCACAGAATCACAGAATCACAGAATCACAGAATGGTAGGGGTTGGAAGGGACCACTGGAGATCATCTAGTTGAACTTCCCCTGCCAGAGCAGGTTCACCTAGAGCAGGTTGCACAGGAACACGTCCAGGCAGGTTTGGAATGTCTCTAGAGACAGAGACTCCACCACCTCTCTGGGCAGCCTGTGCCAGTGCTCTGCCACCCTCAAAGTAAAGAAGTTCCTCCTCATGTTTAGGTGGAACTTCCTATATTCGAGTTTGTTCTTGTTACCCCTTGTCCTGTCATCGGGCACCACTGAAAAGAGCCTGGCCCCATCCTCCTGACACCCACCCTTTAAGTATTCATAAGCGTTGATAAGATCCTCAGTCGTCTTTTTTCCAGACTGAAAAGACCCTAGTTGTGTCCGCCTCAGCAATGGAGGTGTCTGGTAGGAACCCAGGAAGAGAGGTTCCCCCCACCGTTAACTGCTCTTTTTAGGTATCACCCATACAATAAGGAATGCGACTGAAATCGCTCTGCAGAGGAGGGAGCATTTACTCAATACCCTGCAACATTTCCTATCATTATCCATACTGTGGATTTCAGCGGATTGACTATGGACTGGGTGATGTGTGCGTGGGAGGCTGCACAAAGCACTGTGCAAATTAGCATTACAGCCTCATCACGTCCAGTAATAAATAAAGGTAATAATTATTTTTAGTATTAATAGCAGTAATTACTACTCACCTTCGTTGCCAAGGACTTGAGCTTCCCCAGCAGTGACTGCTTATTTGAATATACTATTTCTTCTTCATTATCTTCTCCTTCCATGATAGCACAGCTGTCAGCAGCTGGCAGCTCGCACTCTTTTGAGTTCGCTGTCATCACTAATTTGGAATATTTATACTCCAGCCTGAAGATATAAAGCCAGACAGGCATAGATTTTTTTTACAAATGTCCTATATTCAAAGTATTTATAATTTAGATTATCTGCAATCCTTCCACATAGTTACCTCTGAGGTATTTACTGGAAGTTAGATATTTTCCAATCATTACAAAATATGTAACCAGAATAGTATTAAAAATACACCAAGCTCCTGCTCTCCAGATTAGACCTCCATCCTTATAAAACAGCCATGTTTTTGCAAAAGACCACATGTAGGGCAAAAGGATTCCCTGCACGAAGAAGTGCGACCTGCGTGCTGGTTGGAGCAACAGCAGGGCTGACTTCAGTCTGTTATCAGAATCTGCATCACTCTCCTGTCCATGGGGGAAAGGAGAGATGTGTAACAGTGTGTGGTAGGAGGAAGCAAGAGGTGGGGACCGTGATACTGGAGTCTGCATTTGGTGAAGACGGATGTGCTATGGGGCGATGAAATCCCACAGAGGTGGAATCACATTTTGAAAGTTTATGGCATGAGATTTGGGAAGCAGAGGACAATGGGGATGGGGAACAGTCAGTATGTTTAGTCTGAGAAGATACCTTTTGTGTGTGCACTAGACATGACCTGCCAAAACAGACCTAAGCGATATATGGTCAAGAACCTTATTTTAACCCATTTGAAAGGGACTAATTAGACTGAAGAGATATGCTTTTGGTCTTCAGATCTCTGGAAAGCTGTGTTACTTCAGGACCTAAGGTCAACTTCAAATTCTTGGGCATTAAAAAGGCAGCTCCTGTTGGGAAATTATGCCATAACAAATTACTGTGGATTTTCTATGCTTTCCTCACTAGCATTCTTGATAGCCACTGTTGGCAGAAGAAACCTCAGCTTGGTGGATTAACAGACTGATCCAAGATGGTATTTCTCATCAACATCGTCATAACATCAGATCCATGAAATGTCTTTCCGTTCACTACATCAAGATTTTAGCTTACTTTTATATGGAACACAATTTTACTTACTTCTGGTTCTTCTTCCAAAAATAGCAGGTCAAAGCTATGAGCAGAACGGCTGTGAAAGCGCCAACACCAGCTCCAACTTTTAGCCAAAAATCCACTGTTTCACAAGTGCTGGTCCTTTTGTCTGGCAAGGTAACCCCTTTAATGCAATGCTTTGGCTCATTCCATACATATAAGGTTTCCTTTCAAATGGGAAACAAAAAAGACCAAAAAGTGAGCTGCTTGTGGGAAAAGACAGAACTATTTAGAGTTGAAGAAAACAAGTTGTTTTGAGGTAGAAAGGCTAGAAAAGGTTCTTTTCAATGAAAGCAAACCAAAACATGTAACTTCAAGTTTTTGGACTTTAGGTGCAGTCATATTATCTACTCAATTTTCCCCTTGATCACGCCTGCAGATTCAGACATAGCAAAAGGATTACCTCTTCCATATTGCTCTTCACCTGGCATAATATGGGTTGGACAGTGATTGTGAATGTGTTGTGCTTGCATTGGAGCTGTTGATCACCAGCACAGTTACAAGCCTGTGAAAGGACTTCCTAATATTTGACTAGAGAAGGCAGCAGCAAAAAAATTGCAAGCAAGGGTGGATGAATTTCTGAACTGAAATTCTGAATCCTGTCCTAGCCTGCCCCCGATTTTTGTGGATGTTAAAAGATTTAAGTCCTTTGGGCACTCCATCCTTCACAAATAACTTGCCGGCATGTATGAATGCATACAAAGTTCATGTCCCTACCCACACAGCTGGTCAGCACAAGACGGCTCTCCTCCAGGAACCATGCTGCCATTGGCAAAAATATCCCTGAGTCTCAACACAGCACCTCACCAATGAGACTTGGACCCAACCAGCTCAGAGCCTGGACTGAGATTTCACAACTCTACTTGCACTTATATCTCAATTTGCACACCAAATTTCAACAGAGTCCAAGTTATACCCGAATGAACCCATCTGACTTGGAGACATGGGTCCTGTACCTGAAATCCTTTTTTGCAGGCTCCCTCAATCTCATGGTAGTCTTGCTCCGTGCAGAGAGGGCAAGCTTCTGCACTTTCCCATACAAAGTAGAAAGTGCATCCGTCGCAGGTGCCTGCGGGGCATGAGCTAGGAGGAGAGCAAAGCTTAATTATCAGTTATGAAGCACTCTGGGATTTGCATCCTCACTCCACATTCTGCTGCTGAAAACTGGTAATGGGAAGTACAACAAATGGGTAAACATCCCTCAAGTCATCAGATGGTAAAAATCTAGGGGGAAGAACTTTTTCCCAGTTTGTAAAATGCTTTCTCAAGTGAAAACAGATGTTGGGCTGTCAAAGATCTAAAATAACAGTTCAGTTCCTGGCAGTGAGTGCTACTCACTCACCTACAATGAAGGGAAGGGAAGGGAAGGGAAGGGAAGGGAAGGGAAGGGAAGGGAAGGGGGGAAACTAAAAATGGAATGGACTGGACAGTTGAAGGAAATAAGAAGATGGATCTAATTAAAAAAAATGGGTTGTGAGACAAGAAAACAAGAAAAGTGTGAGGATGGATTCTATGCTAAGTGCAGAAACCACTGAGGACAAAGAATATACATAAAGAGGGGAATTATTTTAACTGACAAAACTGCTGAGTCTTCAGTGACAGATGAATTCACNGGAGAGAGAAGAGAAGCAAGCCTTGGAGACCAGCAGAACTACTCCAGCGTTTCACTGGCACGGCCTAGCCCAGCATGTACCTCTATCACTGTTCTGCACTGGGTGACTGTTCCACTTGAATGCTGCTATCTGGTTCCTGCTGCTGTTCTAATGATGTCTGAGTGATTTTGTCCATATGGAATGGACTTGTCCTGTCATGGTTAATTACTAGAAGGATGTTCACCAGTTAATGAAGAGATAACAGCTTCTCTTAGTCTAAGAAAGACTAATGACCCTATTTTGTATTCAGCCTGCAGAAGAAAGTTGTACTGGCAATGGCAGGACATTCACGCAGCTTTTGTTACTGACAATTACGTCAGGTCTAACAGCAGCAGTGGCTAAAAGTCCATGCAAGAATCTAGGTCATGTAAATGTGAAATATATCTATACAGAAAAATGGATTTGAATTTCTTTTTTTTCTATATCACCTGCAAATCTGTTATCCTGATTCAGACTGGAGACGAGAAGGCTCTGGAGAGACTTTAGAGCCCCTTCCCGTCCCTAAAAGGGCTCCAGGAGAGATGGGGGGGTACTCTTGATCAGGGAGTGGAGCGATGGGATGAGAGGGAACAGTTTTAAACTGAAAGAGGGGAGATTTAGATGAGATATTGGGAAGAAATTCTTTCCTGTGAGGGTGGTGAGACACTGGCCCAGGTTGCCCAGAGAAGCTGTGGCTGACCCATCCCTGGAGGTGTTCAAGGCCAGGTTGGACAGGACTTTGAGTAACCTGGTCTAGTGGGAGGTGTCCCTGCCCAGGGCAGGGGGTTTGGAGCTAGATGATCTTTAAGGTCCCTTCCAACACAAACCTTTCTATGATCTACGATCTATGATCCATGATCCGAAGGACTGAAAAATTCACAGCCCTAAAATCCCAGTCTGGCTTATCCTGATTTGAGTAACTGACAACTGTCCTCTCTGGATTATGAAACATGTTTTCAATGTACGTGGCAAAAGCATTGACAGACCTTTCTCCTCAGCCTCTTTCATCTTATACTGCAACTTCATGCGATACTAAACACCATGTCTGGAGGATCAAGGAGTTACATGCAGTATTAATTGACATGTATCAGATACCTCACTGTTTGAAAATAGCTGTCTGACTGCTGAGCTAATCAAAGGGGGCTGGGAAGACAGAAGTCAACAAGAACTGAGATAAGGTATATTATGTCAGCTGTGTGCCATTTCTACCCATGCTCACACTTTTAAAAGCAAGGTAAGGTTACTCCTCCCTCATTACCGGTGAGTTATCACAGCTCACCTCCTGTTTAACCCATAACACTAGAAGGACACCTGGATGATTTTCATACGGCAGCTGATAGATAGTGGCTTGTTGCCCAGCATAATCTGTGGTGTGTCAGGTCCCTAGGAAACTGGGGTAAGCATCTCCGAAAGTGTTCAAACATCAATCACTCCTCCATCACCTGTGAAGTAGATGCCTGTTTGCCTTCATTCAGGTGAGCATGGTTCACCCATCCCAAGAGGGACAGGGATCAAAGAGGATCCCACACTTCTCGCGCTACTAGCTTTCGGGAAGAGGACTTAAGTTTTGGGAAGGAGGATGAGTGAGAGGGCTATCAGCAGTTTTATAGAAACATCATGACAGACTAAGACAGTGAAAGAGGAGGGTTATCAGAATTGAGGGGAACTGAAGAATCACAGGGTGTTGCTAAAGAGTAATAGAATTAATTCTTTTACTGTTTTTTCTCTGCAACTTTTTAGGTGCAGGCATAAACAAGACTTTGGAAGAAAGAAGCTTTTGGAGTCACTTTTATGAGAGTGAAGGGAACAAAAAGTCAGTCAAATTAAACACAACTGGTACAAGGGCTCCAGGATACAAGCTGGAGTGATGAGACACGTAAATAAATATATATAGAACTTGAACTAGATGGGGTCAGGGCTCACATAAGCATTGTAATAGCAGATTTCACAGTTCCTAGGACAGGTTGCACTTTTTCGAAAAAATCGCTTTGTCGGCAGCTACTGCTGTAGATCAAAGAAGACAAATTTCCTCTCAAAGCCCCAACGAGGCAGTTCTACTCAGGAGACCAAAGATCAAAATAAGGAACTGAAATAAAGGAGAAGTGGAGACAAGGGACATCAAAACATCACTACATTTTGTTTCAGCTTTAAGCTTGGAACGACCTGCCCAAGCTCCATCCTCTCTCACCACCAGCCTAAATACAGAGCAGTCGGTCTGCTGAGAGGTGATGAACACACCATCCTTCACCGAGGAGAAATGAGTGAGACCTCCTGGGTGGCTGATGAGGGAGACAGCACTCCTCATTGCTGTTAAATGTACAATTACTAATGAGTTTTGTAAAGATTACCTGAGGAGAAAAGGTTTTTTGGCACTACTAGGTTATGAACACTTAAATACCTGGGCACAGAAAGCTCTCCTTGGTCTAGTTTGCTGGGGTTGCATCTCATCGTCACAACAGTTGCACGGCCATTTTCACAGGAGGTTGTCACTGTTGAAGACCTAATGTCAAACAAGAGGAGAAACAGAATACGTTTCCAGTACAGTAAATCCATGTTGCTCTTTCATAGGTCTCTGTCCATTCATGCAACCGCAATACTAAAGAAATACCCTTTACCGCAGCACTTTTGCCTTTTTCAGCTAGAAGGAAAAAAAAGGAGCAACAGAAACAGGGTAGGTTTCACCACTTCATTTAAATCTCAAACTGTTTTGGGATGCCACTCATGGAACTGCTCTGTTTTTCTAGCTAGTTTGAATTCCGCTGAGTCAAGGAATAAACTTGCCCCACAAACCAGAATAGAACGATTAGAAAAGAGTATCGCAGGTGCTGTGGTTGGTGTGTTACTCTGCCGGAGAGTTTGTGATGACTCCTTGCCTAGTAATCTGAGAACCACACTGTCCCAAAATAGCACAAGGCTATTTCAAAAAATGGACTTTATTCCAACATGATAGACATAGTACACACAAAGTAGGGTCACTGGTGTGGGGTTCAATTTGCAGAATCAGACATGTAATTTAAGTATTCACACATGCATAAAGTGTTGATATCCAAAGTGCTATAGCCAATTAAGATCTATCACTTAAGCCAACACAATCTAGAGAGCAAATGAGTAGAACAAAAACAGGTATGTGCCTTAAGATAAGCTGAATAGCCCCATGGGCTCCAGAGTCCAAGCTTAGAATATCAGCATGTAGACATCTCAATAGAGGTGATCTTTCAGCTAATTCTTACCCAAGCTGAGGTATTGTTTTTATGGAGGAAAGTGAAGAATAGGAAAAGCACACTAGTAACTGTGCAGGTTGGAAAAATTATTTTTAACTTTGACTGGTTCATTTTTGTAACATCAAAGTAAATGCAAATGAATGTGAAAAAATATGCAGCGGGAAGTGGACATATCAAAGCCATATATGAGAAATTATGGAAAAGAACGTGACACCTGGATGAATCAAAGCTCTGGTACCACTCTCTACATCAAGTGTTATTTATATTTGAGTAAACAGCGTTTGCTGATTTCATAAGGCGCTCTTCAACATGCCAATCAATTTCAGCCAGATTCTGATTAAAGTGATAAAGATTAAAGGTGGATTAAAGATCTCCCCTCACAGTTTTAGTTTCCTTTAAACAAATGTAGAAATTTGATGTACCAATAAACAGTATTTTGTACTTACTTGTAAAAGAAATGCACATCAGGTATTTTGCTTGGAGAGGGAGGAAACATATCTGTCTCGATGCTGATATTTTCCAACGTTGTTTCAACAGTAGCTCCTAAAATTTGAGAAGAAGAAAAAAAAAAAGGAACAGGCTAAGAATGGATTTCTGAGGGGTTCACAAATAACATTTTCTCAGTCTGAAAGGTATGCACTTACTAGCATTTAATGACATTATACGCTTTCTTCAATTCTAACTAAACTTCGCAGATTTATATGTTCCCCATACAGTCTGATTTCCTCATACAGACATAACAAAAAAAATTAATAAAACAACACCAGTGTAAATAAGTTTTACTCTTTTGTATGAATTTAAAGCAACCACGGGATATTACAGCATCATAAAATAATTTAGGTTGGGAAAGGACCGCTGAAGATATCTGACCCAATCAATTGCTTAAAGCATATGCCTTCAATGTATAACCCTAACGCACCATAAATATGTTACACCCTGAGCGATCTGCACTGCTGTGGAAGAGAAACTGAAAGATACAATGACAAGATTCAGAAGGATTATGGAGTTGCAGGCAAGCCTTGATGGCACATTTTGGAATAAATGACAGGCTGGTGTGTGGAACAACACAGGTTACACAGCTCTGCATGGATTTTGGAGAGGAGCTGAAAAAGAGGAAGATTCAAGTAACCAAAGTTCTTAGAGATTCTTCCAACCCCATGTAGCAAAGAAGACAGAAAATATCGATGCTGCATTGCAACTTTTCAGAAGTAGTGCGAGCTATACAAATGGGACAGGCTGCATCATTCTAGTGGAGTGAAAAATTGCTCAAACAACAAGAAAAACTGGTAGCAGCCAGCAACTGGTGGGACGATGGGAAAGGCTGTAGAAAAGAAGTTTTCCACTTGTTCTTGCAACAGTGCAGACAGCCTAGCTGAATTCTTAGGACTTTGACTTGACTTTGACTTCACTGGCATTACATTTGGGAGGACAATTTGCGCAGCTGGAAAAATCCATGTCTGGTTATAACCCTTTTAGGTAAATATAGCAGATAGCAAAGGTGACAGCTTGCACTAGACGCCACTGCCTGATGTAGGACAAGTCAGAGCCTGGGACTGTGAAACCACATAGATCAATGTGCTCAGTAACATTGCTCAGGAGGGCTTGCAGGTGAGGGATAGCTACAGAGCACCACATCAGCAGACCAAAATGAGCTGTGCTGCAGCAACCATTACAGGCTGCCCAGAGAGGTGGTGGAGTCTCCGTTTCGGGAGACAATCCAAACCCGCCTGGACGCGTTCCTGTGCAACCTGCTCTAGGGTGGCCCTGCTCTGGCAGGGGGCTTGGACTAGATGATCTCCAGAGGTCCCTTCCAACCCCTGCCATTCTGTGATTCTGTGATTCTGTGAACCATCAGGAGCACGTGCAGAAAGATGTCAAGTTATTGTGGAGGGGCCTCCGTTCAGAGAACATACGCTGATGTCAGCAAGGATGATAATTTCCTCTCATCAAAGACATTGCATCAAACACAGGATAACTTAAATTTGTATTGCAACACAATGGACAGAATTTGTTTCTCACTAGACTGGCAGACGATAGCTCCTAGGGACCTTATTATATTCAACAGAGGCAATCAGAGAATATTCCCATCCAATATGCAGTACTGTAGAGATGGCATCTCAAAGTGCATTTTCTCAAAAATAAGAACACTAGAAGCAAAATCAAGTGCGAAAAAACGCATGTCATTCTTCAGAGGGTATTAATTATATGGCTAAAAAGCCACAACGACTCTCTCAAGAATTACAATAGTTTTGACTAAGAGTCCACCTTGGATCAGAACAGCAGTAAAAGAACAATTAAAAAAAAAAAAATTGGAACAAGCTTAATGGAGAAGGAATAGAGAATCAAATAAAATCCAAACTTATGAGTTACAGAAAAATTATAGTGTATGCTAAAGACTTCAGGGAAAAGCCTGTGTTTGGCAGCACAATAAAAATTTTACATTTGGAGGTTTTTTAGAAATAATAGAAATAAAAGGATATCTTATGGGTAGGAAAGGCAAACCTCAACCATTTTAAAATGTAACAAGTAGGATAAAGAAAAGGCAGCAAAAGAGTTTGATATCTTTTCTCTGTATTAGGAAAAAATCAGGACTATCTCCTCGCTTTCCAAGACAATGACTGAACACCTCATTCCTTCAGTGGCAGGAGAGGATATTGGCACCTAGTTGGCATGCATGCTTATAAACTAGTAAAACCATAACTAAGAGTGACCTTTAATAGAGCTTTTAATGATAGCAAAATGTCAAAAGACTGATGGAGAGGGGATATCGTGAGCCAAATTACAATGTGGCTTACTGTGATGAGGCAAAATAACAGGAATGGGAAGTGGAAGATGGGTTTCAGTTAATGGAGAGATAAATAATGAGTGACAGCCAACGTGACTTTATGGAGAACAGCTCGTATTGAACAAATCTGATTTCATTCTTTGAACGTTGATGAATTTGGTTGCTACAGAAAATTATGTAAATTTATCAAGTATTTCACTAATTACCACATGAGATTCTAATTAAAAAGTTAGCAGTGTACTATCAATTAAGTGCACACTCTGGATTAAAAATTATTTAACTAACTAATTATAAAATTATCTGGCCATGGGAAATTGTGATCAAATGTGGTAGGTCTCCAGACTTCTCTAAGCATTGATATTGGAGTCCCAAAACATGAGATTATCATCAGGGATCTGCAAGTAAGTGTATAATCACTGTTGGTAAAGTCTGTAGATGAGACAGAGATTAAGAAGAACAGAAATGAAATACAGAGCAACTCGCTTCACTTGGTAAGCTGGTCCCAATCACACTAAATGTATTTTAGTACAGACAAGTGCAGCAAGGGATGAAGGGCAGTCCTAAGGAAGAGTGATTTTCCCTTGGAAAGCGTAACTCCAAAAAAGATCCAGACTGGACATCAGATGCAAGAAGTCATCATGAAATCCCATGAGTCTGGAGAAAGAAGCACTCAGAGATTCCATCCTTGCATGTAAATACAAATACGGAAGTGATATTTATTGCCATAATAGTGAACTAAATACTGGAATACTATTCCATACTGATGCCCATGCCTTAAGAAAACATAATAACAAGTTACAGAGGCTGCAGAAAGAGCCTCAAAAATTATTCAGATGCTTGAGAGAATTACATGATAGCAAGAGACTTAGAAGAACTTGGGTCTCCTTAGTTTATCAGAAGAGCAGACTGGGGAGGATGTGATGATTCCAGTACACAAAATATTTCTCCAAGGGGAAAAATGTGGGTGTGAAACGGAGAAAGAATAACAAGAAACAAGAGCTGAAAACTGAAGCCAGGAAAATTCAAACAGGAAACAAGTCTGCTTTAAAACAAAATACAGAAACGGTGTTTGGCCAGTGGAAAAAAAAAAAAAACAATGACTGTGGCAAAGCTTTTATTTCTGGCAGTCTTAAAAGTCCAGGTTGAATGCTCTTCCAAAGACATGCTTTTGTCAAACATGAGTTTCTGGGCTCGGTGCCAGGGAGAAAGTACAAACATTCAGTGCCTGTAATGGATAGGTGAGCAGAATAAATGACTTCATTGTCTAATCTGGCCTCAGACTCTGGGAACTTGTGAGCCGGAGCAATGCAAGACTTAACGATGTGCATGGCCCCATGCTGCCCTAAGCCTCCTCCTTCCCTGCCCAATTATGTCCCAGCACCAGCTTCTTCTTCTGAAATTGCCCGAGTGGGGACTTGGCATGGGCAGAGACACTTGGACTAATGTGACTAGTATAGTCTTGCCCTGCATGAGGTGGGTAGGAAGCATGAAAGAAAACCAGTGCTTTTTAATTACATTCTCCAGATTTTTGTGCGGAAATTCTATGCACCGTGGGACCCACCAGACCAAACACAGGGAGGAGTGAATAATACGGGCATGGAAAACAAAGAAGAGGGCCAGCCCTTGCTCTTCTCCTCCAGCCATGAGCTGGACTGAAGCAGCAGCAAAAAGCAATGGCATGTGTCCAGAGATGCTTCACAGCTCAGGAACAAAGTGGGACTGAATCTTGGGCTGCCCCTTCACTCTTCCCCCAAGGTAATGCAGCACCGCTGAGCTGAGAGGATTTATTCTGCAGCCCTAAACACATAAGAGTACACCCATGACAGCAATTAGCAGAAGACAAACCATGTACCTAAGAACCTGTCGGCAAGGCTGTTGGACTGCAGAGCCAGGGCTGTTCGGAAACCTTTGCTGTCCGACGGGATGATGGTGGACTGGCAGACAAAAGCTCCCACAAAATTGGAAAAATCTTCTGATTCTGCAACCATGTCCTTCAGAGTAACATCTGTGATATTGTCCATGCAAATAGCCATCTTCTTCCCCTGCGGACAATCAGAAAAAAAGGGGGAACCTGTTGGTTGTTGATAAGACATGAAAAAGTTTGGGAAAGGAGAGATTGCAATCTTCCTGACTGCAAACTGGATGAGTTTCATTACTGCACCTTAGAAACAACTTGATGTTTCTATCATGAGAGGGACAGATTGCAACAACAAACTGTGCCATTGTGAAAGCTCTGATTAAAGTCTTGTACAGACCCAGAAACACGGTGTCACCTCTGGTATGCGTCTTATCAGAAACCTGTGCTACGAAGCACTCTTTGTTTATCTTGACAGCACAGTGTTTACTTGCAGAGCATAATAAAATGGCTTGAAAAGGAAAACCATATTTCCCTTGCCTTTAAATTATATACTGTAGAATACCTCTTTATTTGAGATTTAATCCAGAGAAAATATTTTCAAAGCACAAATACGTGAAATCCTTAAACAGATATATAGCCTTCATGGCTGCATTAATGTCACACATCAAGACCAGTGCTAGAATATCAGAGCAAAGCAATGAAAGACAAATCACCAGCCTCAGTTGTCCTGACAAAATGCCAAGCACTCACGACCTAATGATATAAGGTTGGTAGAACTGTAGTACCATAGCAGGAGTTTGGGAAAATGAAGACCAGATCCAGAGGGGAGTGTGCGTATCTGTACCTTTCTGGATATAGTCGTCAGCAGCTCTAATCCAGGTGGTACTTAAACACACATTTAAGCCTAAAAATATGCAAAACACTGTAAAGAAATGTGACTACTCATTTGCGTCAACTCATGCAAATCCTTTGGTACACAGGAAAGACACTTCAGATATTTACAGGGCTGAACATGAATGTAAACTACATGCATTGGCTTTCATGGTACATCACTGGTACTGCTCCGAAACTTCAATTTATGTATGGGACAACACGCTCTGGTACAGTCCAAGCCCCAGACAGAAAAATCTTGACCCTGGGGCAGAGACTGTTTGCATTCATGGACTAAACACATTTTTCCACCACGTTAAAAGGCTGCAATCGAAGTCAGCAACAGGCACCTCGGCCACTGGCAGGCAGCAGGGTGACCAGGGGCTTTGCTGACAGCACCATTTCCAGCCAAGTCATGAGGGAAACATATGAAAGACTATGACTCTTCACTCAAGTTCCTCAGTGGCAGCACAAAAAGGTAAGGGTTGTGACCCAAGTGACTTGAAGGCACAAGAACTAAGAAAAGGTAGGGATGTGACAGGGTTTTTCTTCTGAGCATTACTTACGCCTAAAACACTGTCATCTCTGCTGTGGAAAAATCACTTGGCTGCTCAAAAGTCCTCTGGACCTGCCAAGCAAGATCCAGAGGGAAGTGTTTGCACGGTGTCGGTGACAGCTCAGCTGTAGCGGAGTCCTCATCCCGTCACAGCGTGATCCCACAGAGCATCAACTGGGGCAGCAAATCCCTCCCAACCCTCAACACCAGCTGAGCTCACCTCATTCCCACACAGGCTGATGTTAAAGAAGTGGAAGAACTTGGTCCCTCGGGAGGTGAAGCTGGGTCCGCTCATCAATGAGCCCACCTGGCTGAGGTTGCTAAAATCATAATTCAGGCTCTGGTTATCCTTGACGTATGACACCAGGCAGTCACTGTAGCAGGCAGAGTGGTCCTTCAGAGAAAGAGAGGCATCCGTTAAAGAGCAGTTATGGACCAGCAGCAAAACATTCACCTGGGAGTTAAAGCAAGCAGGTGCAGACATCTTTCCTTGTTAGGGACGGAGGACAACTTTGTCCTATTCCTGTAATTCACCTTTCCCTTGGGAGATTTCCCATTCCTGTTGCAGCCCCTTGCAATCACATATCAGGACTTTAATGTTCCCTAAGCCTGGCCTTTCTGCTGTCTGCTGCATTAGCCAAGAAAATGCAGTGTTAGAGTGCCTGCTTTGTTTTGTTGGTGGTGCTTTTAGGAACCCAATATCCCGGGCTTAAAGCCTGGTGGATAGACCAGCATATGCCCCCAGTTACACTTGCATCTTGCAAAGGAAACATAAGAAACAGCTCAAGAAACAGGGACAGGATCTGAACCCAGCTGAAGGCAGGCAGAATATGAACAAATTGGAGCAGTTCTTCAAGTCCCTATGCAGCTCCTTGCCAAAGGATGCTGCACATGATAAATGTTTATCTAGGCTTAGGGGCAATTTCATATAAGAGGAACTTATTACAAGTTTCTTATTATTATCCAGCTGAGGAAGTCCCTGGGTTTAAAACAGCAGCAGTCTGGGAGGTTTTAGTTGGAAATAACGTATATGCTTGCCCTGTTCTTACACTTCTTGAAACAAACCTTTTTTTGAGCTGGTGTGGTCAATTTTATCTTTTTATTGCATATTTACAAACAGAAATTAGTCTAGGATCTTATTTTGAAGAACAGGATCCTTGGATGTAATTATACTCCAACGCTCACAAGGGACATGCCTGTAGGAAAGCACCAAAACTGGCCCTTTGAGTGCTTATATCCCAATAAACCCTGTCTGCCCACCGCTCTGACACTCGGTTTCTGTACCTTGGTGCTCTTGCTGCCAGGCCCACAGGGGATGCAGGCCTCCCTGCCGTAGACCTGGTGGATGGACAGGAAGGTGTTGGCCGGACACTCCTTGCACTGGCTGGTCTCCTTCTCGATGTAGTGTCCCGCCGGGCAGGGCACGCAGGATGAGCCGGACTGCTCAGAGCCCAGCGCACAGGCCCGGCAAGAAGAGGCGACTCCATCTGCTGCATTGGTCACCGAGATGGAGTAGATCTTTGCCATATCATTGATGAACTGTCTGCTCTGGAAAAGAGAGCCAAGGAAACCACCCTGGTGTCATCACGCCATTGTATTTGGACACTAACCACAGCTCTGTGCACCACTGCACTATTCAGGGAGCAACTTAGGCATGCGTCTGTCTTTCAACATGAATGGTTTATCCACAGCTGCCTCCCAAGGGCCGCTATATGGTGACAGCCACTCACCCCTTACAAGAAGCCTGTGAGCTTCAATGGAGGGCAAGAGCTCTAGCAGTGAGTGTCCAAGGAAAGCTGTGCTGTAAAGCCCTGTACATAAAGAAGTACTTACATCTTGGCCCTCGTTTATTCTCTGAAAGGCCCAGGTGAATGTGAAGGAAGCGTTTTTGGAGATGATGTGAGTGTAGGATTGTTTCTCTTTACTTCTTTCCCATGATTCCACCACATTAGTATTTTTTCGATTAACATCCTATAAAATGGACATAAATTCTTTTAAAAAACCAAAAGTGTGGTCACACTACACTACACACTAGTGTTTTATAATATAGAGATTAATATATATATATGACTTAAAAATTGCATTTAAGATTTAATAAAGGACAGCAAACATATTTATTCTGTTTTCCACCACTGGCAATTTTTCAACTGAGAATGGGTGTCTATTCCAAAAGATGCTCTGGCTCCCACAACAGTTAAATTCAAAGTCCTATAGCAGGTTATAAACGTTATGAGGACAGATTCAGCACAGCGATTCTTTCACATTTAAAAATTCTCTTTATGTATAAAACGTGTGAGTACCAGAGCACAAAAAAGGTAAGGCTAAAATTCAAAGAAAAATGGTAGTTTCCGTCGTCTTCGGATACCCACTTTGTTGGTCTCTCTAACGAAACAGAACTGAGGCCAATAAGACAGTGTCAAAGTTTACATGAGAAAAAACCTGTTCAACCTACGTTCATGATTCTTATTCTCCATCAGCTGTAAATGCTCCAGTGAAAGACACTTTTCCTTTAAAAGAGATTCCTTTAAACTACCACTAAAGGCAGATTCCTTTAAATTACCACCTAATTTCCACCTAATTCTCTTTAAATTAAGAGCAGCTTCCTGTAAAGTACCACTAAATAATAAAAAAAATTAAAAAATGGGTCAGCTTCCCCTTGCAATGGCAGGGACAAGGAAGCCATTGCAGATTCAGTTACATTCCTCAGCTGATGGACTTTCAGTAAGATGAAAAAAGTAAAAAACACGGCACTTTGCTTTCATAAACTAATGTCTGTCTGCTGCCCTACCGACTCCCCAGGTCACTGATGGGATCAAGACTAAATTTCCAAATTTTCCGTTTCCCATCCCTCTGTCCCACATCTTGACTTGCGCCTCTATTAAACTTCTGGAGGCTAACTCGACTGCACGAGAGACACTGAGAACTTTTCAGTCAGTGTAACAGGGGCAAATTTGGCTCTTTGGTGACCAATGTTTCGTTTTAAAATAAACGGATAGCCAGGAATGGTTCACAACTCACATGGTGGAGGAATTTTGCTAGGTCATTCATTAAATCTTTCCTGCAAGGGCACCGCAGATATTAAACTAATTTCATACTTAATCTTAGTCATAGTAAACCAAGTGCAACTAATTACGCCTATGTAAAGGTATTAAAGTGACGTATGGAATACCAGGCTCAGTCAGTCCTCAGTCATGGAGAGAGAGGTCTCACTTACCGCCATAAAGTACAGCACACAATCTGCTGAGCAGATGGTCTCAAAAATAAAAGTAATCCGTCCCAGTTCTGACCCAGTTGCTCCTGTCACTGACGTCGGAGGTCTGTTTAACGGAGAAGGAACGAAACATTTACAAGATGCTCTCCAGACAGGCAGCAGCCAATCCTTCAAATTGCTTTTCCTACAGCGGGGAAGCCATCAAAGCCCTGTCACATAAAACCTGCCCTTGCAGAACTGCAGAGGCCAGGCTTGCACAGCGGCTCTGCACTGGCTATTGGGCACAGCGGGAGTAGTTTTTAAGTGTCTGACTTCTTTATGGTACAGTTCCTTCCTTATAATCAACACCCAAATTTGACCATATTGGTAGGTAACCTTATCGCTTAAATGCATTACATGCTTTAAGTGATTTTATATTGATTTAATTGCATCTGCGCTCCACTGGTGGGAGACGCTTTCAGGAGTTTTGTGCAAACCAGAAGTATTCAGGGAGCTCCCTTGCAAAGCACTAAACAGTGAACAATAAATTGGGACATGCCAAGCTTTTCCACAGATATGTTTCTTGCTTCTCTTTTATTTTAATCGCTGTTTGCCCATACTGTAAAATAAAAACCAGGGTTTGCTCATTGGGTGTAAGAAGTCACAGCCCCCTTCAGCTGAGATACACCAAAGGAGGGTGAGGTTCATTTTGCCATATTAATATTTGGCACCTGGTCTGAGCTAAGTGTCTAAGCTCACTCTTTTAACAAAGAAGAGGCACAAGCACCTCAAGCAGCTAATTCATCCTGTCTAAGGGTCCAGGAGAGGTGGGACGTCCTGTTCTCCTGCCGTGTCTTCATCTCTCCACTGGCTCCAGGGGAAGCAGAGACTGTGCAGGCTCAGAAACCACAGGGCAAAGCAACGTGGGTTTCTGTAAAACACCTTCAGGACAGGCACCGGTATCTACCCCATGGCAGGTCTAGCTGGTTACTTTGGGATAATTTGGAAACAGAGGGATAGGAATTTCTTTTCTCAGTTTCCAGACAACCAGCTTCTCAGACTGAAGCAAACACTGATGAAACCCAAGGTCTTACAGAACCATCTGCTGCAATGGGCTGATTGGGAGCATATGAGTAAATTCCAAGTTTCCCCTTCTCTCTCATTCATGACATCATTGCACTTCAGAAAGGAAAACTCTGTTCATTCCAGGGATAAAGTGAAATAGGTGTAAGAGGCTGAGATAAATGAGAAATAGATTTAAAAAAATCCTGTTCCTTACTTAAATCCTGGGATGTGCAGGTTCAAGATAAGATAGTCATTGTCAGAGCCTCCTGCCCCACTCTGGATGTGATCACCAGCCACCTCCCAACCTTCATAGGACAAAAAAAAAAAAATTCAAGAAATGGATGGTTTCTGGGTCATATGGCAAAAAAATTCTGTTACCATACTTTTTTTAAGGAATGCAGTACTTTAGTACACTTTAAAGATATCTGGTATAAACTATAGAGCAATATAATAATCCTTTTTCATGAAAAATTATAGTAAT
Source organism: Dromas ardeola (assembly GCA_013398915.1). Taxonomy (NCBI): domain Eukaryota; kingdom Metazoa; phylum Chordata; class Aves; order Charadriiformes; family Dromadidae; genus Dromas; species Dromas ardeola. The sequence continues at coordinate 41,672 of VYZM01006193.1, forward strand.
GACATTAACTGCTGATTTTATAGCCAAATGTCACCTTGAAATCGCCAAAACAATTGAAATTCCCTGACTTGTGCTGTGCAGCTCAAGGGGCATGATCCATCTGATCTCTTCCAGCCTTAAAACAGATGAATCAATGAATCTATGTGCAAAAAGGTAAGCATGTACTTCTGTGTCCCTCTGCTCAACACGCATAATTCAAAGCTTGAGCTACATCTTTCTGACAGGGCAGAGCAGGCTGAGGAAAATCTCTCAGAGAAGGCTGGAGGTGGGAGAAGTCCTGAACGGGACCATTTTCACCAGTGAGCTGTGACTGCTCTCTGCTGCAATCTCAGCACATGTGCAGAGAGAAAGCTCTGAGTGCTAAATGAACAAAGATCACAGACTTTAACTAAGTTTTCTAAAAGAATTATGTGCGACCTCAAAGGGCATAGTTATCACGACACATGAAAGGAGATGAACTAGAGGGAAATCAAATAGTTGGGTTTTTTTCAGTGGGGTTCAAGATGCATCAATCAGATGCATCAAAGTCTATGGTGGAATAGGTCCTTGTCTGAGGGGACTTCACATAGGCTGCAGCTCCTGCCCTTTTCTGGTATACAAGAGAGGGTTTTATTTCTTTTTTTTTTTAATATTTAGTGACACTGTCTCCTACAGGAATTTTCAAGCCTGGTGCAATTACAGTGAAGGAGGGAAACTCTGAGTTGTGACTCACAGTAAAGAGCATACTCATTTTGATGGGTGCTCCATTATCACAGTGATCAGTGCACAAGAAAGAAAAGCACGTAACAACATAGGGAATTTGGCTCACCGTTCATCCCATCACACTTTGAGTTGCCGACATTAAAGCAAGATGTCTTCATGTTGCCTGGCAGGATGTTCCACCACTTGTACTCAAACCCAAGCGCTGGTTCAGTCCCAGCAGGGCAGGCTTTGCACTCTACAGGGCAAGACGGCAGGAAAGGAAATCACACAGCCAAAGTGCATCCCAAACAGTGTTTTAAAGAACATAGACATTACTTTTTTACTCTCTGGGGCAAGTAATGAGCAAAGAAAATAATGTATTTCTTTACAATTAAACTGCCAAAGACTTATCAGGACCAGAAAAGTGGAAAGGAGACCAGCATTTTATAAATTGCAGATCATAACCTCAGGGTAAGTAATTTGCAAGTGATGCCCCAATCCCCCTTCCTTTTTTAATGGCTTCAGCTGAAGGTTTGGTCATACCGGTAAACATGAGTTCCCACAAAATGCTATAGGTGACCACTGGGCCAATACATTTCTGAATCAACAAGCCAGAGTTTAGTCTAAATAATATTGGCAGGGTACTCATCTGTCAGTGCTTAAAATGAGATTTTCACAGGGGAAAACTTGGCATGGACAGGGGAATGGGTGAGGATCAATTACTGATTGTAAAAGTTCTGATTCCCTTCTCAGAATCCGTTAAAATAATCCTCAGGATGTTTGTCAGCCGAGAAATTCACCCAGAACACAGCAGGTCAACTTAGAGCAGCAACCCCTGATAAGAAAGGACTTCAGAGAGAAAATAGATATCCAACTCCCTCTCTCGAATGTCATTTAATAAATATTTTATGCAAAATGAACTCTGGATTATCATGATGTGTCATTAAACTAAGTCACATGCAAGCAGACAACTGCTTTTGGGGACACAAGCAATTTTTTTGTGGACTCCTACCCTGTGTCCCATCCGAAAATGTGCCTGGTGGGCAAGGAGTACAGGAAGAAGAGGCGTTGTTGTAAAAGCCAGGATTGCAGGGTGGGCAATCCTTCCTCTCTCCAGAAGGAGGTAGGGTCAATGCATTGGGGAGATCCTCTCTGCAGATCTTGGGTTCGATCCATTTGTACATGATCTGAGTCTGGAAGGAGAAGACACTGAGCTCACATGGTGTGTTGCAAAGCTTTAGGACTAGATACACCTATCAAGGTCCCCCTTGTAAATGAAATTAGGGTATTCCCGATGTTTTAGGCCAAAACCAGACCTTGCACATCCAGGAAAATAAAGGGAAGGGCAGAGAAGGGAAACAGAAGCGAATGGGTTCACAGGCGATTCCAAGATTTCAGGCCTTAACAGCAAAGCAAAAATGTGAAGCTTAAAAAAATTACTGCTCCTCATTCCCATTTATCTAGTGGGTTTTCCCATGAAAATGTTTCTGAGGAATGTCAGATAAATAATTCTAACAACTGCAAAAGCAATCACTGCATTTTAACCATAGCAACACAAAATATAATGTCTGCATTATAGAATTCCTTTATTGGGAAGGCATCTGTTAGCAGAGAACATCACAAGTTCTGTGTTTCCTCCATACTCGCCTGCTCTTTGGAAAGTTCTCACTTTCTCTCCAGCCATTTTCACCTACTGAGCAAATGCCGAAACCACACAGAAACTCTTCCAGCCCCACTCCAGTCCCTCCACATTACACAGGAGCAGCCTATGAACACTAACATGAGTCAGTCCTCGGTGTTACCGTTTACGACAGCATCACCTCTCTGACATCACCTCTCTTTGACGAGACACAAGTTTTCTGGCTTCAGGAAAAGGCTTAGGTGAGATACATCACTTGTGGTGTTGGGTTTCAAATTTCATCTGTCTTTGGGTCTATCCCTGAAAAGGTTTAGTATCTCAAGACAAAAATTAGTTGAGTTCCAGAGCTTAGAAACCCAACTGGCAAGACTTTAACCTGGCCACAGCTCCCCCTCTGGTTACTTCCACCCTTTGGTCCCAGCAGGGCAGTCAGGGATCCTTGAGGCCAGAGGCATGGGTGCAGAGGTTGACAGGGGAGATTTCACCTTATGAATTTGGTTCAGGGCCCTGAGTCCATGCCCCTGCCATCCTGGGCATTGAGCTGCTTGCACTCAAGATTAGCCCTCATAACACAGAAGTTCAAGAAGTATTGACCAGCTTTGAACCAGTTTGAAAAAGAAGCTGAAAGAAGCCTCAGTGCAGGCTCAGGCCTCAGCTCCTGGGAGATGCAATTAAGCTGAGGTTCTGGCCCTTTGTCCCTGCCTGAGCTGTGTTGCAGCCATGACTGCGCCAGGTCATGTACCCTGGTTGACCCATATCCTGACTGACCCATGGACTTGATGTCCCAGCTTGACATTGGTTGTGCCTCATCACTATGGACTGGTCTGGCAACCTTGGCTGAATAGTGATAGGACAAGAGGAAATGGCCTCAAGTTGCACCAGGAGAGGTTTAGATTGGATATTAGGAAAAACTTCTTCACAGAAAGCACTGGAACAGGCTGCCCAGGGAAGTGGTGGAATCACCATCCCTGGAGGTATTTAAAAGACAGGTAGACACGGTGCTTAGGGACATGGTTTAGTGGTGGTTTTGGCAGTGTTAAGTTAATGGCTGGACTCAATGATCTTAAAGGCCCCTTCCAACCTCGATGATTCGATGATTCTATAATTCTATGAATCTATGAATCTGTCCGCTGACGCTGTCTCTGCTTTGCTGGCTTTGCTCAGGCACTGTGGGACTGTTCCTGCTGTCAGAGCAGCATCCGTCCCTTACAGATCAGCCTGCCCTTGCTGTTCCTGAACACTTAGAGGATTTTCTGGAGTATCGCTCCAGAAACGCTCTAGCAGCATCAGGGTGCACAGCATTTAAAACTAAAAGGCTCAGGGGTACCTGTGTGGTTGCCCAGGTGAGGGTTCCTAATACTGGGACTGAAGCAATCAGCCTGGGATTTTTAAAGCAGTAGATAGGTGAAAAGTCACTAGGAGTCCAGAGCCTAAATCTCCTGAGGCCCCTTCTACACATGGAGTGGGGACAGCAGGAGGGAGACAATAAACTAATGTCCAGTGAAAAACCTGGCTGATTTTTGTAAGCCATGGATCAATGGGCCTTTAGGCTGGTGCTTTACAGCCAGTGATCGCCTGAAGGTGGGCTGCAGAGTCAGGCCCTCTCACTGGACTGCATCACATGGAGAGATGGCTGGGGAGTACGGCAAACGTGGACTAACTTCCAGAGATGCAGAGCACTAAATGGTGAAAGCAGCCCTGAAAACCCAGCCAGTATCTGCACATCTACGACACATGTTGTTGTTTCAAGTGGAAGATGAAGGGTGTCTGCATAAAGACCCGCTTTGTATTCTGATGCTGTCCATCAGTGAAGGGAAAGGCCATTGAGGAGGCAGGAAGAAGGTGAACAGTAAGAGCCTGTTCAATGCCAGGGACCCTTGAATGGCACAGAACAGTGACAGGGTAATCTGCAGGAGGCTGCAATTAAAGCTGTGCCTGCGGGTGTACCAGTGAACACTGCTGCTAATTCCTCGAGTCATTACAGGCAGTTAACAGAGCCAAGAATCGGAGAGTCAAGACCAGGCTGAAAAGCCTATCAGCTCTGGGGCTAAACTCACTGATGCTTCGGTATTAAAGCACACGAACTCTCAGCTGCAGTTTGGAACTGTCTGACCAGGTGACTCCAAAATACTCCATCCTGCCAGCAAATATCAGGCCAGCAACCTATAGGTGCTATGGATGTTGACTATTTGCCATCCCATCGGGATCTGAGAGATGGGAAAGTGAAGAAAAGAGACAAAACAGGCCTGACCACATGTCCACACCTCTGTGGGCTCCATATTCCAGAAAGTAGGAGTTTCTTCTCCAAATCCCACCAAAATCCCCACTTGACTGATGGGACAATGGGCAGGAGATCTCCAATGCCAAGCTGCTCCACCATCAGGTCTCTCTATGAAAGACCCAATGGATCTAAGATCTCTAGGTGAAACAATCTACCAAGATTCCAGGTGTTTGAAGGCATCCCATGAGCCAAGCACATCATTAGCAGATAAGCTCTGCTGCTGTACGTGAATACTCCCAGGCTATGTGTATACCATTACTTCAACACATCACGGCCTCTTCTTTGATCCTAAAACTAAGGAACATGATACACATCATACCTATACAGCCAAACACTCTTCCACCTGAAATAGGTATGGTCATGTCCAATGCTCCTGTGCCATGGTAGCACCTGAACCATGCCCGGGCATTTGCAGGGACAGAGCAAGTTGTCACAAGCCAAAAATGTGCCAGGAAAGATCGCTAACAACTAAACAGTAGGGTTTATTCTGGGACAGTACTTCACCCTGTGCCCCAACCCTGTTTTTTTATGAGCATGGAAGTAGCATCAGTGAACCAGTCAGACTAATCACAAGTGCAAGGAGCTTAGCATTTCACAACAGCAGATCCCTTAAGCAGACCCATGACAGGCAGATTCTTACAGATGATAAATGGAGAGAAGGCAGCTAAAGGACAAGCCCAAAGCCTCAGAGAGATTCAATGCTGGAAGCAAACTGGGAAAGCAATTGGGAAAGAGATTCCTAGAAACCTTACCTTGCTTTCAAATCAAGAGACCACAATAAGCTCAATGAGGTTAAAAATAGTATCATGCCTTCTACTTACTTTTCCTTCCTTATCACACGGGGTATGGATCTGGAAAAAGTCTTTGTTTGTGCATGGAGGACGTTCTATACATGCACTGGATCCCTCATCTAAAAAGAAAGGGTGAGGAACAGGATGTTAAACTACTGAATGGTCCCTGCAAACAACTGTAATGAGCTTAAAATCTGGAGATAAAAGTGAGTCAGCAGAAAAATACAAAACGAGAATGAAAAATCAAACTCTTAATCAAGTCTAGATGAACCTTCCCCTGAACTGAAGCAGGGGAACAGGGAAAATACCAGCTATGCTTGTACTGTCACACTGAAATTCATTAATTCAGTGTAACCAGGGAGTCACCCAAACCCTCTCCTCACCCCTTCACCTTCAAGCAGTAATTTGTGTAGTTTGTCAAGCATGGAAATATGTTATCACTTGATAAGAAGCAAAAACACTCTAACCCATTAGAAACTTCCTTCCAACACTGGCCCAGTTTTGTCTCTCCCCAGATATTTTTGCAAAATTCCCATTCCCATCATGAGCACGGGTACAGGTCCCCAAGCATTTGCCACAATCTGCAATAGCAGACTTTATGGTTGATAACTGATTCTTCAAAAACTTTCTATAAAACAATTACAAGTAAGAAAACTGAAGACATTTTGACCATGACGAATGGATTTTGCCTGTGTTATTTGATGATCACGAGTGAACCGCAGCTGGGATGCAGAAGACTTTGGGGACTACGGTTTGCAACTAGATCACCACATCTTCCAACCACAGGGGAGGCAGGGACGGGCCAGGAGAGGATTCGGAAAGGAGATTCCCAGAAACATGGCAAGTCGGAAGGCAGTGATGAAGCCAATTCGGGTCATCGCCAACCGATAACACAAATTACCAGGAGAGGGCAGAGCACGACTGTTATTTTTCTTAAGAACTGTTCTCTTTGAGGTCAGAAAGATCTCCATCCCTTTATGTTAGCGTAGGTAATCCTAGCTGAGATCAAGTGTGGCCCATTATGTCTGTAAGTGCCCTCTGAAGCATTTGGGAAGCCCCATCTTCATTTCCCCTTTGCATATCAACTGGAGATTAAACTTAAATGTTGGATAAAACCATTCTCACTTCTGCACACAGAAACAACTTATGACCTTACGTACTCAGACTCTTCTGTTTTGCTTATCCCATTTGATTTATGTACCTGCATAATACATCTCTTCTCTACATTTGGTGCACTCTTTAGCTCCTTTCTCCGAATAAGTATTTCTTGGACACACCTGGCACCCAGATGAACCTGGTTTGTCACTGAAGGTACCAGGCTTGCATGCGAAGCATTCAGACGTATATGCAACTCCTGTAAGATAAATTACAGGTAAAGCACTGAAATACAGAGTTCCATAACTACTGCCTACCTGCTTATGGGGGAAAGCAAGCCAGCTGCATAACACGGCCTAAAAATCACAGATTTTCACTACTCACTTTAGACACTTTGGCTTTGGTAACTCATAATTTAGGTCTAATCTTTGCTCCTCAATGCAAGTCTTACCCATGTAAGAACTTTATATGACACTCCAAGTTTGATTACATTTAGAGCAGGACCAAAAGAACAATCGCGGTTTAATTAAATTATTTAAATATTAATTTAAGCGTCACTCTCATGATATATAGCTCTCCATTTATCATTGTTGAGAGGCTTACCAATAAGCATGGTCTTTCTATACTACATTAAAGAAAACCTGTTAATTCCTTTTTCTCTCTCTTTATTTGCTAAGCCAGTCTTCTCCAGTAGACGGCATCATTTACCAGCTAAAGAAATTTTTCAGCCTTTCCCTGACAGTGTGAAGTTTTGCTGTTCTGTTTCTGCACTTTAGAGGAGGAGACAGGGGACAAAGGGGCTAAAAAAAAGCCACTTTGGTGCTGTAGGCACACCAGTAGAAATGGCACTTGGCAAACACTGTGATGAAAGTGTGAGATTTAGACCTAAAAGGTAAATATCACTTACCTTCAATTGTGATGTTTTTCACCAGAACTGGTTTTACTACTTTGGACCCCATGAGAATCCCTGTTGTTCTCCAGTATAATATATTGCTACCTGATTTCAGAGTTACCTGTAACAATACACATGACAGTCAACGGACAACCCCTCACCAAGAAATTGTTGTATTTCTTACTTCCATTACTCAGATTTCTTGCATCCTAGCAGCAGTCCTGGCTTTTCCTAAGCTGCTTAGTGAGTCAGGAATAATGGAGAGACAGCTAGGCAGAAGCTGTAAAGACATGTCTGAGAAGTGTCAAAGTGTGCTTTATAAAAAACCTTCTCAACACCCCAGTTTTGTGGAAAAACACCAAGAGCTGTTTCTGACCTTGTTGTAAGCAGAACTGGGAAAAAACTGTTCCTGCCTTTATCCAGCTACCCCTGGCACTCAGGAGCTCTTATCTCTAGCTCTACATTCAGACATAGTCAATCAGTTTGTTTTTAAAGCCTTGAGATACACTTTTATAAAGAAACCCCAACATGACCCCGAGTTCAAAAATCCAGGCTCACAAGTGCATTTTGTTCATAGGCTTTAAAAATCAAGCTCTGCCTGCATCTAACACTACAGCATCATGATCTGTAAGCCAGGCACAAACCATGAACATCCCCGGCAGCAGTCCCATCCCTCCTGCTCATTCCTGACGCTGAACTGCAGATGAAATGCAGAAAACAACCCAGTTTCCAAGTGCTTTGACCTACTTGATTTCACGGCGTGGTTCAGCAAGCGGCTGCACAACCCCTGTGCTGGCAGAGGAAGGGTGGTGGGTTGGTGGCACCATGACCATGGGATAAGGGGTAGGTGGAAGGCAGGACCACTTCTTTCAGCAGCAGTGGTGATGCTTGCTGCCTTCAACTCACCTGTGTAACTACAGTATCTCTCTACTTACTAAAAACAGCTGGTTTACCAAGACCCTGCCTGACCTGCAAAGCTCTACCATATATACAAGCCCAGTACAAGACACCTACTGCCAACACAGTGATAATGGCCTGAAGGTGCCACATTTTCACAGAAAAAGAAGGATAAACTCTACCAGCATAAGGGTCCAGGATAATGAGATTTACAGCAATGCTGTACGGTCCTGGAGGGACCACAGTTTTTGTTCACCCAGGACAGAGAGTCCAAAAACTCAGCAAAGTGGAGATACAGCATATTATATCTCCCACTCCCCAAACACCTACTATCCAGAGGGCCAGAGGAGAGCTGTGTTAACACAGGCAACAGCAGAACTGGGAATTAACAGCAGAACTATTGAATTAAACATCACATTGCATGATGTAGAGATACCCAACGTCACCTCTGGTGCAGCAGGACAAGCATGCTGAAAGCAGAGGCTACAGCAACTGGAAAGCTGGGCTCAGAGAAGCCACTACGACAGGATTTGCAATGCAGACAAAAGCCTCAAGGAGAGACAGGACACTCATCTCACCTAGCTGGCATGTCTACACTTCAGCCAGGCTTCCAAGCAACCTTCATAGTCAGTGGAGACACTTGTACAACCTGGACAATGAGCTCAGATGCCACTATCTCCCATACAGACACATCTCTCAGCTCACCTGAGTCAATGTCCTGGTCTTGGATCTACCTCTCAGCCTGTGCCACTCACCCCTCCTCACCCAGCTCTCCTGCCTCTCGACATGACTGGTGTTGGTCTTGCACCTGAGCTAACAGGCACTGCCAACCAGAGCTGTCTCAGCAATATGGTTTCTCCTCCAGGAGAATAAGTAGATCATGGAAAACAGAGAGATGGGTTGCAGTATGTGCCAATTAAAATGCTTTTTCTTCTGGCACAACGTCACCTATACTGGGCTTTTGCTGGTATGGCTCTGGGAATTAGGGTATGATGGTTAAGATGATCAGAGGGCTGGAGCACCTCTGCTATGAGGACAGGCTGAGAGAGTTGGGGTTGTTCAGCCTGGAGAAGGGAAGGCTCCGGGGAGACCTTATAGAAGCCTTCCAGTCCCTAAAGGGGCTACAGGAGAGTTGGGGAGGGACTCTATCAGGGAGTGTAATGATAGAACGAGGGTTAACGGTTTCAAACTGAAAGAGGGGAGATTTAGATGAGATATTAGGAAGAAAGTCTTTACTGTGAGGGTGGCGAGACACTGGCCCAGGTTGCCCAGAGAAGCTGTGGCTGCCCCATCCCTGGAGGTGTTCAAGGCCAGGCTGGATGGGGCTTGGAGCAGCCTGGTCTAGTGGGAGGTGTCCCTGCCCAGGGCAGGGGGTTGGAACTGGATGATCTTTAAGGTCCCTTCCAACCTGAACCATTCTATGATTCTATGGTGTAGCAGAAGCCAGGCATCTCCATGAGCTAATGAGCACATCTCTCTGTGCACCGGGCAAACTCAGCCAGCTGGGTCACAGGCCAGCCAAAGGGCCGCTGCTCCCAACGTGGACGTGCTCATATCAGCGCTGCAGGAGCCACCCTGGTGCTGCCAGCTTGCTTTTCAAGAGGCCAAGTCACCAGAGAGCACCAGCTGGGTGCAGTCCAGCTCTTCTGCACACACTTGAGAGTAAAATACCCATCCTGATCCCGACGCTCTGCTGAGCAATGGGGAATAATCTCGTGCTCTCATGAGCAAACAACTGTTGCAGAAGATTTCAATTACAATCATGCAGAGTGACTGTGGCATGCGGATTTGCGTAAATCTATTTAACCTCATAAAGCACTTGATTCAAAGCCCAGGGAAATCAATACAAAGTCTTGCATCTATATCATTTGCTTCGGGATCAGCCCCTCAGAGACCTCGGTGGCTTTGCTCTCAGTTCTAGGAAAGCTGTGCTTCTTCAAATGGTTCACAGGATCTGACCCTTGTTTGCTGTCTGCTCAGAGGAAATCACAGACATTCATAAATGGAAAAAAGCTTCAAGAAGGAATTTTTTGCACACTTACAGAATGAGAGCCCCATTCCCCGTTGTCTGTTAGCTTCACCCACTTGTCTGCTGCAGACTCCATCTCTTTGCACTGGTCATTTTGTATCTGTTAATAAAAACACAAGTTCAGTGACCACAATCAGATGCATCTCTCTGTCAGCATAATGACTGCTGGCAGGGAATGATAAGATTCAGCTTTGTTCCTGTTGTCTACGTATTTAGAACAGCAGCTGTCTGACTTGTCGCCAAAAAAAAAGACCCCCAACTTTCAAAACCTGCTATCAGCCTAACAGTGTCCTATGTGTCCTAACAGTGTCCTAACAGCCTCCAATGTCCACCCCGACGCAGATGGAAAAAAAGAGCAGGAGGAAAAGATCTCAGCCTCGTCTTCTCACTATCTGGTCAGACTTGGATGCTGAGCATCTTGTCTTGGCTGCCTCCTCCTTCTCCCAAGCCCAGCAAGATCCAGTTCTCCGAAATCCAGAGGCCATGGGCTTCTAAGTCAGAGGGGAGGTAGGAGAAGACAGGCCAAAGCTTGGAGACAAACTGCATTCTCTGCAGACAATATCTGCTATGTCTTTGGCTTTCGGCCACCTGACCTCACTAGGGATGAGGGTAACATTATCAAGGATAGGCAACACGCCATGGAGAGTCTGCCCTGGCAGAGCGGTGAGGATGATTGTCCCTTGTCCAGGTCTTTGAAGAAAAAAGTATCAAGTTCCTTTGAGGCACGAGTTCAATTACTCAGCTTTTATTCCACCAGGGAGAAAGGCCAGTTCACCACTTTCAGAAGACCTGGGGTCAAGCATCCTCCTCAAAGTTCCTCCATGCCAAGTCTGAAATAAGTCTCATAACCTCACATCCTCCAAAGCATCTGTGCACTTAATTCCCACCTAGATCAACAGCACTGAGGAAAAGAGGTGAGAAGAAGGACCTAAGTAGAAGATAGATCCCCAACTGTCTTGCACAACTTGAGCTACAGCACCTTTGCACATCAGTTCCCATCTGCAAAAAGGAGGTAAGATTATATAGTCTCTTCTCAAAAGGCGTAAAGGGCTTCAATATTTAAAAAGAGCCTGGAAAGGGCAGGCTGCAGAATCACTGCGTAGATAACAAGAAGTGTCCATGCTTGCTTCCCACGTCTGCGGACATCTCCTCGCTTACCCTCAGACCAACAGTGCCACTATCTGCGCCTGGAGAGCCCAAAAACTTCACCATTTCCTGGCAACCTGCAAACCACTGCCACCGAAATGCCACTGTCCAGAGCTAAAGTGTCATTGTTAACATATTTAAGCACAAAGACATGCTGGAAAAAAAAGAAAAAAAAGGACTTTTAGAGGTGTGTTAAATATGGTTTCTCTGAAATACTGTGGCTGACTAGGAATTATTTACATGGGCATTTGTATAAAGGACTGCACCACTCACTGCTTCTTGAACAGGGAATGATAAATTTAAGGACGTGAATGAGCGGGATATGCATAAAAGTAATAATCAAAAAGCCATTTTCAAAGCCAGTGCTCAGAGAAACAATATATTTGCTCCATTGCAGGAGCAGATCAGTCAGTCAGTCAAGCAATGGGAGCTAAGATTCATAACCCTGGTACGTTCATCTGACAGCAGAAAGCATATTTGCTGCTTTCACCCCATGAAGAAGGCAGAATAGTCTGATATAAAACTGAAATGGCTAAATACTATTGCCTGCACTGTCTGTTATCAAAGTGCAATCACAATCTATTGCTCTGACGTAGCAGCAATAAAGTGCCTCCAACAGGTTATTTTCGTCTTTCTTTCCCATCTTTACTGAGGATAAGGATCCTTTGCACCTTTCTCCAAGCTTCAAGAAACATTAACCAACAGCAACAGCTGGGAACCCTCCTGATTCTCTGGACTCCAACCAGTACATGGGCAGAGCAGAGTTTTCCTTTGCCTTTCCCATTCTGGTCACTGCTGATCAGATTGTTTCAGTAATTTGGGTATGGCGTGGTGCAAGCCCAGCCAGGTTGCTCCCATTTCAGAGCTAATGACCCCTCCATTTCACTTGTGTGGACAAGTCCTCAGAGCCTAATTCCTACTGGAAGTCATCTGCATTTTTACTCCTAAATTTCTTTGAAGAACTGTTGCCTCTGGATTATTTTTTTTTGAAGAATGGTCTTTTGTCTTTTCTCCTGCTTTTCTTTTCATCTCAACTGCTACAACCCAAATTGACCAAAAACTAAAGCTAAGGTTTCCACATACTAATGCCCTGGAGCACCTGAGGTTCTGGATGCCTGCCTTGGAAGAAGTCTTTTTAAATTTCAAGTCCCTTCAAAGGCATCTCAAGTCAAACACCCCCAAACTGAAGCATCTACCACCAAGAGTTGCCTTGTAAAAGGCTGGACTAACAGAGGCAGTCACAACCCCTAGTGGAAAAATCCCAGCACATGGTAGATAGGATCAGTTTAGCCTGAGTTTTGAAGCTGAAATTAATTCCTAAAAGTCAGCATAAGTGGCAGAAAAAAAAAGATTTTTTTGTCTTGTTCAACAGTAACAAGCTATGGACATATGGGAATGTAAAGGGAGGAATAAGCTGTTTCTGATAGTCTTTATCTGGATTGAATTCTTACAATATAAGGTTGGATTCAACATATAAAAGGCCTTACAAAAAATTCAAAGAAGATGTTGTTGTCAATATACTGGTACTCAAAGAAGACAGAACCGGATTTCTTCAGGTGCACAGCGTAGATGAGAGAAACTGTACAATCATCCCTGTTCGACTCTATGTAATTCCCTCGAGGTGTCCATGAAGAGCTGATGAACACAAACAAAACAAGCCTCAGCTGAGATCACAGACACTGGGGAGACTTTTCTTACGCTACTATACAAAAACAGGTTACTTAATAAAGAACCCAGAATCCCGCAATAGCTGAATGCATATAACCTGAATTTATAGCTGAATTTATAACCTTATTACTGGATTCCTATTTATTTTTCATGTAAAAATAATACTTATCATTAACACTGTGCATGGAAAAAGATACAGTACTATAAATTTATGACCCAGCCTACATTGGAAGTTTATTATCCATAGGTCTGACATACTTTCAATTATACCCAGAAACAGCCTTCTGCAACCACCATGGGTCTCTAAATAGGCTGCGAAAGGACCTTTTAGACACATTTACTATACGATGACCCTGGTACAAATAAGAGCAGCTCCAGGCTGCTGATGAGCCCAAGGAGACCATGATGACAGCAAAGGGATGGCTAAAAATTTCACTTCCCAGCCACCCTTGTTCACCATTACTAGGGCCGGTTACCCTCTGGAGAGCTTAGATGAGTCATTAAGCTGGCTTTGTGTTGATGAGCTGTCTCAGGTTCACCCACGGCTGCGTAATCCAGATGCAAACAGAACTTCTTACTTGTTGCAGCTGTCGGCTTTATTCTCAGACGAGCCAACCGCCGTGTCCATGAACGTCGCCACGTTGGAGAATCCTGCTGGCAGCTCATCCCACTCATCAAACTTGATCCCGCTGCCCAGTGAGTAGGTCCCCTCTGCACATTTGCTGCATACCTGGTTCTTCATCTCCAAGTATTCACCGGAGGCACAGGAGAAAGCTGGGGAGACAAACGTGTCCAGAATATGAATGGAGAAATTAATCCTAATTATTTTCCATTAATTTTTTGCTGCTTAGTTAATTAAGAGTGAACTATCACTAAAGGGATCCAGATGGAAATGTCCCAGTCCCAGGAACACAAAAGCCGAATTCCCAACATTAGCTGCAAAATTGAGATGTTCACCGGTGCCTGTTTTTTCACCAACGTGGCAGCACTGAAACCAAATCTCCTATGACAGCTCCTGATTTGTAGCTTGTCTCCCTTAGCAAAACAAGATTTAGAAATGACATCTCTACCCACAGACTGTGTCCAAAAGTAATTTGTGAAAATGAGGACTTGTAATACAGCTCTCTTCGTCCTTGCTCACCCACTCTTTCACCTTGAACTCAATTAAAATCACCAGCACCTGAGAGCCAGAGCAGACTCATATCACCTACCCGTTTGGTAGCTAAGAAGAGTGCACGGCAGCACGCTGACGGTAATGTAACACTACAAACCTCTGCTGAGAGTTGCAGACCTAATGCAGGGTCTTTTAACATTTCTCCTCACATGGGCTGCCTACAAAGCCTTGAACATCTTGCCCGATAGACCAGGTGGCCTTGGGAAATATGACCAATGAGCCTGTGTCTTGTAAATGACATCTTTGATGGGGGTGATATTAGCATGCTGAGAAAATAAGCACTGGTTGCCAGCACAGCAAATATGTACTTAAACATATGTAACTAGGCAAAGTATAACTTAAAAGGAATGTTCTCAAAGTGCTTTTTTTACTGATGTCTTTAGAATTGCTTACTCCAAGTAACTATACGCCCCTTGTTCCAGTCTGATCACATCTCTATCTGCTAAGGGAAGAATATTCCCATTCTATAGAGGAAACCTGGATGGCAGCTGGTGTCCTGCATGCCAATGGAGCCCCGTGTTCCTGCTGGGAATCATAACTCCTGCCCAGGCACTCATTTCAACACCAGACCATCCCACTTTCCCCCAGCCCCACGCTGCACCACCTCCTCTCTGAGACTGAACATCCTGGATGGAAAACAAATGACCACTTTCTGCAGAACACATTTCCTATGTTGCTTGCAAATTGTTAAACTTAACTGTGCCAGTCCAGCCAAAGCAGGATTCAGAGCAATGCACACAACTTGCATCCCAAGAAATGGTGGGATTTTTTTACTCTTTCACGCACGCCACGTTGTGCAGTGACAGATATTTCATACACTTATTTTGAGAGACATAAACTCACTAGTCTGAGAAACTGCAGGATGAGATCAGACTGATAGCCGAAGTGGCGAAACTGGCTCAAAACAACTGATGCCAGATGAAGTCCCAGCATATGCGGTTTTATAGACGTGCTGATGTTTATCTAACAGCAGAAAAACTTGTTTGACTGTGAGAACTTTGATAAAGACGTGACTCTGTAACACCAATTTCCATCTGAATCCAACTGCAGTTCAAGCTCCCATTTCTGTGCTGGATCCCGCAGCATTTCTTTGGGTCATTGTCCCTGACGGGCAGCACTGGAATGCAGATAAAAGGTCCATTTTGATGGAAAGATCTGCCAAAGGGCTATTTTTCCCTCTTGGTCATATCAACATACTCTGAATTTAAACCAATGGACTTCAAGCCAACAAATCTGTTTTTCTAACCCCATCACTTGCTGGTGACGGACCAAGAAGGAAAGTGGGCAGGAGCCTAGAAGGGATGGGTGCTGGGGTGGGTACATGCAAGTAAATCCTGCCACAATGAATTTCCATGAAACACTGACAGACAGGCAAAAATCCACCTTCAGTGGGGGCAAGTGGTTTTCTGGAGGCGGTGGCACATGCTAGAGTAGTATGGCTAGCATCTCATGTGGCTACCTCTGCTACCTCAGCTCAAGCCATCGGATGTAATGGCTGCTGGGGTCAGAAGAACAGCTTTTTTCAGAGACACGGAGAAAAGTAGAGAGCACTTCCTCATGTGTTTGACCTGAGACCACACATTGTACAGCTTTTCGCCTTAAATGCATAAAGGTGTCCTGACTCACTGCTTTAGCACTATTAATTAACCCTGCTTGTTTTTTTGATTTTTTTGAAGGGTGCAGAGAGAAGCCATCAGGAAAGAAAGCAAAAAAGTGAGCTCTCTCATGACATATTTGAATCCTTTAACAGTTTCAACCTTTTTTTTAAGGAAGTTAAATAGCAAGAAATGTAGAGCGCTACTTAACCACACGTTCCAGATTTGTGAATTTCAAATAAGGAGTTGGTAACTGCAAGCAATTCGCTGACATAATGAAGACGCAGAAGGCAGAAGAGCCGCTTCTCCCATTGCAGTGAGGTTGAGCGGAGATTATTGCTTTAACCGAACTAGTATCTTTCAACTCCTTGAAACTTGATCATTTTAGAGAAAAAAAAGGGTATAAGAGATCAGCAGGCTGCCATGCGGGACACTGCCATCCATGCTCACCTTCCAGGAGAGAGAGAAGCCTTTTTCTTATTTAGGTGGGGAATTACCTCCTTTCCCGTTTCTAAGAATCGTATTTCAGAGGCAGCAGCATTTCCCGTCAAAACATATGCATCTGCAAGCAAACTAGCTCAGAGCATGCCAGCTGCTTGCCAGGTTCAATCTGGAGCTGAACGTGGCTAATGGCAACACAAACCACTTTCGACATTGGAACAGATGCATCATTTGGTCTCATTCCCGGCGGTCGGGAGCAGCTGGAGGGGGATGGGGAGGAAACCCAGCATGTGATGAGCACGGAGATGGTCTCCTCTTCTAGTGTCATACAACTTGTTCCTCCAGCAAGGGGGGAGACCAAAAGCCAGGCCAAACCCTCTTCAGTCGAAGCAGCATCAATTTAGGAGTCCATCCCAGCTGGAGACAGGCAGGTTGTGACCGTGCCCAGAGGGACCCTGCAGAGCAGATGTCCCCCGTCATGGGCCAGGAGGCACTTGCCCAGGGTGGGGACAGGGCACAGACAGATGATCAGTCCCAGGGCACTGGTGCTTTGCCTTCCTTGTGGCTGCTCCATCACACTAAGATGTAGCTGAGCACAGATCCAGCCCTGACCTGCGACCGCTTGTCCACAGAACGGGTTGACATTGCTGCAGCATCACCGTGCTTGTGGGGGTGACACACGCAAGATGCTGTCAACAGAAAGGACAGCATCACCACACAGGAGGTTAAATTTCAGGAATCTGAATGATATATTCTAGGTGCGTGCTCTGATTCATCCTCCACTAAACCCTCCCTGTTCCTTCAGATTCCAGAGGGAAAATTAGTCTCCTGGCATAGAGGCAGCCTTTCTGAACACTATCTACCCCCGACTCCAGAGCCCATTTGTTTAAGGATTGGATAATTAATTTTCAGAGAAAACATCTCTATTGAATATTGAGTAATGAATAACTCCATACATAAGACAGCTAAATCATGTAGGCAATTCTGAAAATCTTTTCCAGAATCGACACTATTGATCCTGTTTGGACATCACTATTCCTCTCCCTCACAATTCCAAATTTTCCTGTTACACCTTTCAAATATCAGGTTGGGCGCTACACACCAACATACACAGAGCAATGCACATTGTGAAGACTGAATTTGGTCGTCTTTCTGTCTGTGAAAAGAAGCTGTGAAACGCATTAAAAGGTTTCATGACTTGCCCCATCATGGGCATTTTTAAAACTGAGAGAACATTTTCAGATGCAGTAAGGAACAGCACGACATACTGTGGTGCTGGATACACTGATGCCTTCAGTAGCTCCAGTGAAGCCCATGCAATTATTAGTGATTTGCAGCTGTAGCTTTCTTAAAATAAATGCAGAAGGAAAAAAAAAATGTTGCAGTTTGTACAGGTGACCAGTCTTGGTCACAAAAAATGCTGTAAAGTACTGTTAGACACTGCCACAGGCAGCCACACTCATTCATACACGCAAGCAACAAAGCTGACACCGGATTCACTTCATCAAAAATTAACAAGAGCTACGGTACTAATACCCACCAAAACCATTGTGTGAGTCTTGTCAAACAGACTTCATTTCATTCTTTAAAAGGATTACAGGTTGCTTGATAAGGGTGACTGAGAGGGTATAATAGACTT
This sequence comes from Dromas ardeola, assembly GCA_013398915.1. NCBI lineage: Eukaryota > Metazoa > Chordata > Aves > Charadriiformes > Dromadidae > Dromas > Dromas ardeola. Next base: position 59,640 of record VYZM01006193.1, read on the forward strand.
AGGGTTTCTAATACAGTTAACTTAGTTTTGCATGACATTCTGATGAAGAAGGTAGTACCACACAAAACCAGTAAGGCACATCTTAAATGGATTAAGAGCTGCCTGAGTAACAGATCTCAGATAGGAATGTCGGTGGGAAACCATCTCTGAGCAGGGAGGAAGGGGGAGTTCTGCCTGGCCTGGGACTGAGTCTGATAGCTGTCCACATTTTTATCCATGATCTGCTGGCAAATAGAAAAGGAACAGTATTAAAATTGGTGGGTGAGAGACTGATAGAGTGATAAACCGTGAAGTAACACGAACAACTTCGATCTCTTGGCAAGCGCAAGCCCGCTCAAAGTCTGCAGAAGGCAGAAATGTATCAGGAGAGCAGCAAGCCTGAGGGGTCAGAGCGGACACACCATCCATCAATAGCTTCCACTGTCAAGCATGCAAAAAGGTGCTAGTGAGATCTGTGAATATATTTAGAGGTGGAGGTAGACATGTGTAGGATGAATCGTGTGTATTACAGGCACGACGATCATTCTAATACTCAATATAGTTGTGATTCGGCATTTTTAAGAGGTCAATGAAAAACAAAAGGACTTTAAATGCTTTTAAAATTAGAGGTAATGTCTTGCAGTGAGAGGTCTGAAGTGCTTAGTCTATTTAGTTTATCAAAAGAAGATTGAAAGTCAAGCATCTCCAGGGGGAGAAAACACAGGATCCCACTGGACTCTCTAATCAAGCAGAGAACTGCATAAGAAGAACTACCTTCTGGAAGGTGAACCCAGGGAGCTTCAAATTAAAAATAACACACACATTTTTAACAGGAAGAAGGACTGATTGCTGGAACAATCCATCATGGTATGTGATGGACCCTTTGTCTCTCAAGTGCTTCGTACCATAACTGGACACCATATGGAAGAAAAGCTCACACCAAACACAAATTATCAGCCTCAGCATCAGTCCAACTGGATGCATTTTAATGGTCTGTGAGGTCAAATGAGCGAATCTAATTAATCCCCCTCTTCTTAAACTCTTTGAATCGAGAGCAATGGTGTCTTACCTCCCTCCTGGGACACACCACCGACATGGGGCATCCTGAAGCAGGAGCCCTGCCCACTGTGTAACCGCTTCCAAGGAGCACTTGCGATAGATTACTTTGCAGATCTGATCGCACTTCACAATCACTTTGCAGACATGGAAACGGCTCCCCAGAGAGCAAAACAGACCATAAACAGGCTTGCCTCATTTGCCCTTTGACTGCAAGGCTCCAGGATCACGTTCTGCCTTTTAGTACAGCTGTGGCCCTCCCAGTGATTTTGGTGGACTAGGATCAATGTTAGTTGGCACATTTCTCTTCTAGTAACTGACCCTAACAATCTCACGTTGTATAACTTTCTGATGCTGGAGGTCAGGACAGGCTTGTCATGAACACAGCTGGACTAACAAAGTAGATGCTCACATGTATATGACTACTCAACTTCTGAGGTCTGAAACCTTCCTCTGAAGTGTTTTCTTATGTCAAATATCTCCCAGATACTGTCACACTGTGAGAGGGATCAGAGTATTTGTGATTTCACCAGAAGATTTATCAAAGCTGCCTCAATGCCCTGCATCCTTCAACACCAAACCTATAACATATTAAATCGTTTTCCTCCATTATGCAGCCCTGGCCACTCAGTCTTACACTTTCCCTCAGCTAGCTTCCCATCCCACACCACTTGGATCCACTACTTGGAACCTCTATCACTCTTCTCAGCAGACATTTTTGTCCAAACATTTCTTACTTATGGTACCTAAAACTATTTCAGCTCTTCTGTTTATTCTGTTGCCACTGAGCACGTGCACGTTCATGTGAATCCTTCTGTGTCCCCCTGTCTCTCAATACATTACAATTTCAAAAAAGACAAAGGACTGGATTTTGCCAGAGTATAACAACATTAGAAAGGGGTAGCAATGGAGCAATTCTACCCAAACCAGTGAAAACATACAGGAAAAGATAATTTCAAACACTGGTTTTCCATCTCTCCCCACTCCGTTCCTATGTTGTTCATCCAAAGCCCCACTGCTTGGGATTCAGGTGAGATGCTGGCATCTCCTCCAGGCAGAGTCTGGGCTGAATTATCTCAGCCTCCTGTGGGCAGAGGTGAAAACTGTAGCTCAGAAAGGAAATATGAGGTTGGCAGCATCCCACAGTTGTCCCTCTGAACAGCTGCTGGGTTCAGAAGACACATGCCACAAAGCTGGAGGAGAAGATGTGGCCAAGGACAAGTACATAGAGGCATCTGTTCAGTGATACCCTGGGACACTGGGGTCCACACAATGTGGAACCATGGACCAACCAAAATATAGGATGAGGAGAAAAAAATGAAAGCCAAAGGACGAGAGGAAATCATTGCTTCATTATTAATGTTTCCTATAATCTCAGCCAGCTTCAGAATGTCTTCTGTGAATAATTTATATGAGGCTTCTCCAATAGACTGTGAATAATTGATGCTCGTTTTCTTCAGTCATTATATCCCAATGTGTTACCAGGAACCAGACTGAATCTTAATTTTAGAAAAAAAAGTCTGTCAAGCCTGTTTAGGCTTGTAATGTGATCACACTGAAAGCTGATGTAACTTGGGGAAGATTACATTCTGTGCAAGAGACCCTTTGTTTTCTTAAGAGTAAATAATTTTTCCTTTTATCCAAGAAATTACAAAATAGAGCAATGCTTTTTTCCAGTTCATCTCTTTGACAGGAACAACACCATTTTCCCCATCTGGCCTGGCACTTTTTTATTATCACTTTTATTTCATCTTTTTGGACACTGAAAGGTGTGGTTTTGGAATGGGAACACTCAATAAATTCATGAAATTGTGGTGTAGAGTGGAGGAAGGCAGTCGTCACCAAGAGGTTAGCAAGCACATTTGCTGCCAGCGTTACAACAACCATCCTAATGGCTCAGCACTGGAGATGGCAGGAAACATACCTTGAGGTGAGTGAGTAGCTCTCCAGCCCCACTGACTCCATCAGGCTTATTTTGATTGCTTACCAACCAAAGTGGTTGGTGCAAATAGCTTCTAGTGCCATTTAAGGTGTCCTCTGCACACACACAAACACACAGTGCTTGCCTCTCATCCCTCTACCAAGCCATAGCAAAACTCAAGGTCTTGCCAGCTGCTTTCCTGTCGAAAGAGAAACCTGTGACTCAGAGGAAGTTGTGTTTAACTTATGTAATTACATCATGTACACAAATAGGGTGAAGAAAGCATCCAAAGACACTAAGGTCAACCTTTCTCTTGGAAGTCCCAATACACAGATCAACATGCAGCACCTGGCAACTCTTCTCCAGGAATTAAACTGTGGGTTCAGTGCAAACTCTTCTGTTTTTTTATCTAACAAAAAGAATCTGTGCATGAAAAAGCCAACTATGGGACTTTTCTGGAAAAATTACTTGTAACACTGGGATATCTCTCAGGGTAACAATACGCATTAGGAAAACATCCAGATGGAAATGCCATGGCAAAAGGCAGTCTCGAGCCTCAGTCCTGTTGAGAAACCTAACACCATCAATAGGACTCACCTACCTGACTTTAGTTAGGAACAGGCACGAGCAGGCATGCTCTAAGAGGAATAGGAATAAACATCTGCTTGAGTGCTTTGCTAAATCACAGACTTTTAGTGGTGACTCTCAAACTGTGCCGTGTACACCACTGCTGGCTAAACACCTTTGCTATAATTCTCAGTTTCATGGTGTTCCTGAGAGCAGCCACCGCTGCTGTGTGCTAGTCCACTCTTTCGTGTGCTCTAGTGGGAAAGCCTTTCCTTTTCCTTTGCAGAAAAGACATAAAAAAATTCCTAGAGATACAAAACACTCATGTAAAACTGAGTTGCCCAGCCCTACAGGCCGTACACAAAGAACTGCCCCTATAAAGATCATGACTTTGAAATCTGATTCTTCAAATCTTGCTATTCGTGTCAGAGATGACTCTAGAGACAGAGTTATACTATGTTTTCCTCTGTCAGACATCCTTAATTGTTAGGTAATACATGACAGGCCAAGGGCCAAATCTATAGCACATCAAGAAATTCTCAGATTCACTGGATTTCATCCCCACTAAGAATCCACTTTTTTGGTACTTAGGTTTGAGAGAGTAGCCTTCCATATGGGACTCTCATATGTTGCCAGGCAGCTTCATGGGAGACACATACTGTTCGAAAGAGAGGGGAGAAGGGAAGGTGTTAGTCAAAACAAGGGAGGAGATCAGTATATAACATTCGAGTAACCAGCCTCAGGAATGGAGGAATGAAAGGGGAGATCTTCAGAATACAGCTTTTGAACAAAAAATACTACTTTTCCTATAGCTCAGGACACCCAACAGCATCTGTCACCTTATGTAAGCCTATCTATGTGCATATGTCAGATCTAAATGACATGGTTAAACACCAGCAGCCATTAATAGCTTGACCTCATTGTTTCTTCCAAGGTGACTACCCAAAGAAGCAACGTCTGAATGACATCAAAAATGAAAAAAATGTAAGTACATCAAGGTTGATGAAGACAAGATCCAGTGCTTTCAAGCCATGAGAAAAAATGAGAATGGATACATGCCCAGTCCTCAGAGCTACACTGATGTCACCATATTTCCTTCCTTCAGTTGAAACAAAGAAATCCCAATCACTTCAAAGCCCATTAATAAGACCAGAAAATAAACCTCAGTGAATGTCAAATTAAAAAAAAGGGAAAAAGCCTCTCTGATAGTTTGTCAGGATTCACGTTTTCTTCAAGAGGCCGCAACTCTAAATCTATTTAAGCCCTATGAAAATTAGTTCTTACATGCATTCATATATGAAGACAATGACGCTGTGTTGATAATAATATTTTTTATTACATAACGAACTATTTTGAGATAACACAAATAAATGTGACTGTGTAATAAATAACGCCATTCTCATGGGAGTATTTGTATGTACATTCACATCCACACGTGCAATAATGTAAACATTAAAGAAACTACTAAAACTTATCATTGCTATTTTCAAGTCTTCACCAGTCAAATTTCAAAATTCTAAATAAAACGCCGGAAGAACCAGTTCTTTAGCACAAAGACTACACAGAATTTGCCTTAATACAAATCTAGTTGACAATGAACAGATGTAAACTTTATGTCAGAAGGCTGTAGACAAGCACACAGGTTTTGCCAGATGTATAACACTCATTTTATGTTATCCATCTACACAGATACATATGTGCATACACCATATGTTATAAAATTTGCAGATGCACACTGACTTCAAGGGAATTAGGAGCAGACCCACTCTTACCTGCTTGGATACCCAATCTTACCAGAGACTGAGAGAACATCAAACTCAAAACCTTCTATTTAAGTTTTCTGTTACAAAAGCAGCATGTTATAACTCCTGTAGATTGCTTAAATTGCCCTAACCTGTTATAAAACCTACAGGCCTTAAAAGGTCATTTGCCCTAATTGTGTCTGAATTGCACTGCAATTATCAGGAAGATCCATATCTCCTCCTGCTGGTATCCTAGCAGCAGATTACACAAGTTAGAACAAACTCAACAAACACAGCTCAGTAGCAATAAAACAATTTTTGCTCTCAGTGAAGTCCATTGTAATTAAGGACAGTCTATTCTCTGAAGTCAGCGGAGCTTTTCACACGCTTACCTTTTGGCACAGGCTCATACGCCTCACCTCGACACTGAAGCACATTTCTGATTTCAAAGAAGTTGCTCCCACCTTAGTGGCACCGGATGAAGGTGGAATTTGCCAAGCAGAGCCATTAATAACAACACGGCACTGCCCTTCATCAAGTTCTTCCATATTATCAATATTTTTATGTCTTCCTTCTTAAGAAAGCTTGCTAATTATAACTGGCATTTGGATGCTGACTGTAACAGTGACCCTACCAGCACTTTTTCCCCTTGAACGCGGCAAATTCAACTCCTTTTGAAATTGCTCTATTACTCTCACTACAGTTTCTTTATTATGCACAGAGTGCCACTAAAATTAACAGGTATTTATGAGATAAGGTGCAACCTATTCTTGTTGTGCTAACTCATATTGGGTGGGTAAGAGAGTTAATATTAAAAAAGAATTTGAGGTAAAAATGTGAACACTTTAAGACCTTTTTGGTCACAAACTCTGCTGCGAGGAGCATATCAGTGCACCTGAGCACAGTAAGGGCACACTCTCAGACAGATATTTGGGTTGTACTTGAGCGAAGGGAGACGGAAAAGAGAGGAAGGAAAGGAGACATGGAAGGAAGGCAGGCTCCAAATTCAGACTTTTAATTTGAGTGTGAAACACGCAGCATATGGTCAGGCTGGCAGAAAAGCCTGGCTGTGGCCAGCGAAGCAGACTGCAGCGTAGTGTCAGCAGGAGTGTGATGCCAAGTCCTGCTCCCACCACCAGGCCTGAAAGGTCCCCATTAGACACCCCATACAGCCCCCACACCCAAGCAAAGGGTTTTCAGAGGTACCAGCCACATGGAGGGGCAGGTAAGGGCTTAGCCCCCAAAGCAAACTGCTCCCCCTCACTGCCATAAACATTTTCAGTTTGAAAAGCCACGCAGACTGCCCTGATGGCAGTGATCCTTATCAGCTAACTGCCCTTCCTGCTACCAGACTCATGAGGAGATCAGAATGAGATCTGTGGTAATTAAAAACGAAGGAGAAGAAATTAGTTAAGCACATTTGAGTTGCAATGGAGTAATTCAGAAGTCTGGATTTCACCGTCTGCCACCCCCCAGCGCAACGCTCCCTGCCTCCAGGTATGTACCCCGCCGCCAAAACCGTACAGAGAAGATGCCTGGAGGGGACATCTTAAATGTGATGTAGAGGAGAGATACACAGAGTTGCTTTAGGAGTAATAAATATTTGCCTTTTTCCTATCCAAGATCATTGCTGCGCTTTTAACGTCTCTCTTTGCAGGATCCCTTTCAACTGTGATGTGCTGGTGTCAAAAATATGACTCGTCTCTGAACAAACATAAGCATGAGAGAGGTGGCCAAGGCCAAGCTGCCTGGCATACCCGTGCCATGGCCTGTCCAGAGGCAGCCTTGAGGCCCCACGCTGCACCCAAGGACAGGCTGATGCCCTGATGTGGAGTCTGAAAGTGGCTGCAGCCTCACAGGGCAAGCAAATCAGAAAAAAGGAGAGTGAAATATAGAAATAAAGACATATGTTGACCCAGTGCATAGCCAGCGAGCTACGGTACTGCACAGCTGCTCCTGCACCTCTCCTCCTACATCTGGGGTCACTGCATTGCAGGACCTCCTACAGCATGGCAAATATCTGTCACGGGAGGTTCCTTCTCGCTTCCTACCTCCCACCTGGATAGTAAAGATGTTGTGGGGAGGCTGGCAGGAGGGGAAGGTGGTCTCATCACGCTGCCCTGTGCTCAGGGCAAGATAAAGTGAAGAAAATCCCTTCACCTAATACCCATGTGATAGAACAATCAAAAGATGACAGTCCTTTCTACACTGAACCCCATGACTAATTCTCAGAGGACCATGTCTGCAAATAAACTTTGCCGATTAAGTTTTTGAAGATCCCAAAGGGATAAATCCTGGCATGTTTCAGAGACTACACCCATTTCGGGGAATGCTGGCAGTTACTCTCAGCGGGTCACAGTCAGCTGTGCTTTCCAGGTCGGCATGCACTTTGAAACGCAGCAGAGCACAGAGATACCCAACCTAATTTTAAATGGGTTCATTAGAATGAAAAGCAGTAAAACACGACACCCTGAAAATGAGCACATCTCGAGACACCGACTGAGCTCCGGTGCCACAGTTAGATTGCTCCAGATACGTGAAGCACCTGAGCCAATGTATTTTTAGCAGTCTCAAGTGTCTTTCCACTCCACTGGAGACCACAGTCTAGACGTATTTACAGAGATGATTGGAGACATTTAACATATTGTTACACCGTCTTTCGAATTCCTAGTTCAGGGACAATTTAAAGAGAATGACTGCTGAGCATTTGGAAGTGGGAGAGATTGGCACACTGTTCTCAGGATCCAAAATTAATGACAGCCTGCAAGTCAATTCTGTTTTCAGAGAGCAGTAAAGATCAATAGCAGACATTCTCAAGCAGCAGGCATTTCTGAATAGATGAAAACAACTGCAAACAGTACATCAAGAAGTAAGCAGCAGTGGCAGATGTGTTCCAAAATAAATCCACATTCTCACTCAGATTCCTCCATATCCAGTGTTCTAACTGTTACCAAGGACCACTGAGGGCTCTGCCAACCTCAAGGAGAAAAAAAAAGCCCTAAGAGCTCATGCTGCTATAGATGAAACCCTTTTTTAAGAGCAGAGACATAGCTGGCTCAGCCATATCTCAGGACTAGTAGATACCAAGCAAAACTTCTGAAGACAAGAGATCTCCAAAGCTGGAAATCGTCCTGCCTGTGGTGATTGTACTGTGGTCCCCAGCTCTGCAGCTTGAAGGGGTGACAGACATACCTAACGAAGTCCAGGACTCTACCAAACGTCAGGATGAGCCCCAGTGTCAGGACACTCTGGTGTAGGGTAGGAACAACAAGATGTAGCAGAATCTGAATAAGTTTGTAGAATAAGCAGAAAAACTCATCTCAAAGGATATGCCACACTTACAGTATTTCTCGATAGGCCTCAGGATAAAATAACTCTAGACCTATAAGAAAAGGAAGGCATCCCATGGAGTCATTTAGTACTTGGTGAGATGTGTATGCAGCCCCTGTCCAAGTCTTTAGCACAAATCTCACTCTGTACACGATCCACTGTAGCAGACCCAAATACAGAAACTTTCATTTTCCTGAGGTTATAGCAACTTGTGCTTTTAGTATAAGATATCCTTGGTCCAGCTTCTGTGTTGTCAGATGAGACAGAGAACACAACAAGTCAGTGAGGAGGTGTCTTATCTGTCAACATTTTCAGTTCAACTCATCATCAGCAATAGACCCCCATCCGCAAACTCTGAAGAGGTGGAGGGCACATAATTTTCAAAAGCTGCCTCTCCCAGTATATCCCGCCCACTGAAGAATGGACTGTCAGCCAAACTCTATGCTTGTTCAAATATTTTGCCCTAAAACCCACCACGTTAACCACGTGGAATGGGAGGGGTGTTCCCTACACATTCCAGGAGTGATTGACTGCTGTTGGCAGATTCATGTTTTCTGCCTGAAAAATTGGTTGTTCTTAAAGAAAAAGGTAAAAGACTAAGAGATGAGAAACCTAAAATGACTTTTGCCATCAGAATATAGCCGGACATCTCCTGAAGCCAGATAATCTACTACAGACAGAAAAAAAAAGACAGAACTACATTAACACCGCTGCACTCACAAGAGCCCAGAGAGATGAGATCCGAAGGGTTCAGTAAAAGAAGTCAAATATCCAATTGCTTCTCAAACCATCTGAATTCCCATGGGACTTAACAGCAACACAACAAGGAGGAGAGATATCAACTGAGATGAGTTTTCCAGTGTATTTAACAGAATCTTGTACTTTGGGGTATAATATCACAGCCGATCTGCTGGGCAAATTTTTCCCCTTGTCTAGCAGGGGCCAGATACAGAGAAGCCAGAGACTCATATATTGTTATAAAACAGTTGAATTTTCATTGGAACTGATTTAAGACCAGAAAGACACACAAATAAGAGGAGATGAAGAGGGAAGTGCACCATTTGTCAAAATCTATAGCAGAAAGTCACAGAGAGTGTAATGTTGCTGGACCTTAAACCATTCATCTCAAGGTTTAAGAAGAAATAGTGTATATCAGAAAAAAATGAGTTACACCTATGTACTTCAGAGTACACCAAAAGTGGTTGTGCAGCAGAAGGGATAACACCATCTGCTCCTTTACAGTGCAGACAGCAAAAAGTATCAGGCTTGAAGTACAACATGGGCGATCCAATGGCAGAAAAAGCTGTAACAGGAGGGAAAATGAATAGAAGAAAAAAGATGAGCAAATATCTGGGGAGCTTGTGGGCTCTTTATCACCTGAGGCCCCTGAAAACAGTCCAGCCAAACATCAGCCACATATGACAAAGTCATTGCTTCTATTGCTATTTGGGCTGGGGGATGAATTATGGGATCACCTGAGGGGCTTCCCAGCTCTGTATTTCTATAATGGAAAAACACACCCTAAGGATATACAGAGATTCCACGTTTAAAACCTCGGAAACTAAACCCAAACACGAAGAATGACACAGGCAGCTTCTCAAATGATGCTTGCAAGCAGCCAGAAATCTGCCAGTGGTCAATACTGCTACAGAAAACACTTGTGTGCCTTACGCTGGAACATATGCTGTAAAGAAATGAACAATAAACCTTTACAGGAGAAGAGTCAGAAATGAATAAAATCTCACCTCTCCGACACCAGAACGGAAAGGACATTACCGTTGTTCACCCCACTTGTCAGATACAATAATTTATACCCCCCGGTACAAATTAATGAGAAAGTAAAGCACTGATGGCAGTGTGATGGGAAAGAGCATTCAGCTTGGGAAGCTACAGAACAGTGAGGGAATAGTTCAAATGTGTTTGCAGAGCAGCAGTTTGCTTATGTCCCCAGATGCAAAGAAGTGTTTTAACATGAAAAAAAAACACGTGGGACCAAGTGATATGAGAACACTCCAAGTTGTAGAAAATAAATACATAAATAAATAAAATGCTAAAGCTTCCTCCTGAAAATAACTCAGTCAAGTAAGATGTTTACCATTACTTATGCATTCAGCTTATTAATTAGCTAAATAATGCAATTAATGAGAATGTGGTCATTATGCAAATATATTTTGGCCACTCCTGGCCACCATTGTGGCCGATACAGTTATAAATGAACTGGAGAGCTGCAGAACTTAAAAGAGTACGGCAGCTCAAGACAAGAAACCACATCTCTTAAGGGGTGTTTTAATAGACGTGGCTTGTCTGTGAATTAGCATACAGGGGTACCTGTAGCAGATATTGAGTTATACAACTATGCTTCAAAGGCAATTCTTGCTCCACAGCTCCAAGAGACAAGAAGGACTGGAGGGGAAGGACGAACTCAGGGACGCTCAGGGACATCAATGACAGAGCTAAGAAGCCACACAAGGGTAAATAGCACAAAGAGCTAGTAACGGTCTGTAAAATAAAAGTGCCAACATACTGCATTCCTTCCCTTTCACCGGGTCGGGTAGTCCAGAGCACTCCACCGATGGATTCGGGACAGCCACCCTCCATCTGGAGCCACTGCTGTCGCATTCTGTGTACTCGAAGTGGTAATCTGTCTGCAAGCAATTACAAAGAGTTTCAGTTTCATCATAACATTTGCATATTAAGCTCATTAATCAAGACTGGGATTAGCAAACTCAGTTATAATTAAACCAGAAAGGAAGTAGCTGGCATGGAACATACTGTGCAGCACTCACTGCTTTGATGATCACCGTGTATCATCACAGAGCAAGCAGAAAGCACATCGGACGCTGCACAGCACAAACGTTGACGCAGAGGGTGGGATGTGCAAAAGCACTTGAGAGACAGGACACAGATGCTACTAGAATTTTTTTCCCAGTCTCTTAGAGCAGGATTGATCCCAAACTTCTGGTCGTCATGGTATCTGATCTACAGTAGCCAACCAGGCATCCTCTTTGGTCAGTGGAGCAAGACATACCCAGAGCACAAGTCATCCCATGTTAGGCTGGATGTCTAAGGTGGGTGGGATGAATCACCTTCTGCGGGTTTCTTTCCTTTTCATCAGTTTCAGAGGAAGCCCAGAAAAATTAGGGGAGATAAACCTAGTATTGGGATACCTCTGAAAATGCCATCCAAGATCAGGTCTGTGGAGTACCTCAAGGCAGAATGATGATGTGAGGAAAGATCATCCCCATGGTCTCTATGACTGAGTTAAGCCCTGAGTAGTTGTATTGGGTTTGCATTGCAAGGTTTCAACAGTGGTGGGGGATACAGAGGTGGCTTCTGTGAGAAGCTGCTGGAAGCTTCCCCCATGTCCGACGGAGCCAATGCCAGCCAACTCCAAGACAGACCTGCTGCCCAAGGCTGAGCCCATCAGCAATGGTGGTGGCGCCTCTGGGATAACATATTTAAGGGGGGTGGAAACTGTGTGGCAACAGCCAGAAAAGAGGAGTGAGAATACATGAAAGCAACAACTCTGCAGACACAAAGGTCAGTGAAGAAAGAGGGGGAGGAGGTGCTCCAGGTGCCGGAGCAGAGATTCCCCTGTAACCCACGGTGAAGACGATGGTGAGGCAGGTTGTCCCACTGAAGCCATAGAGCTCCGTGGTGGAGCAGTTATCCACCTGCAGCCCATGGAGGATAACGGTGGAGCAGATATCCACCTGCAGCCCATGTAGATGCCTGAAGGAGGCTGTGACCCTGTGGGAAGCCTGCACTGGAGCAGGCTCCTGGCAGGGCCTGTGAGGAGAGGAGCCCACGCTGGAGCAGGTTTTCTGTCAGGACTTGTGACCCCGTGGGAGGCCCGCACTGGATTAGTCTGTTCCTGAAGGACTGCACCCGGTGGAAAGGACCCATGCTAGAGCAGTTTGTGAAGAGCTGCAGCCCATGGGAAGGACTCGCATTGGAGAAGTTCATGGAGGGCTGTCTCCCGTGGGAGGGGCCCCACGCTGGAGCAGGGGAAGAGTGTGAGGGGTCCTCCCCTGAGGAGGAAGGAGCGGCAGAGACAAGGTGTGATGAACTGACTGCAACCCCCATTCCCTGTCCCCCTGCGCTGCTGGGGGAGGATGTGGAGAAATTGGGAGTGAAGTTGAGCCCGGAAAGAAGGGAGGAGTGGGGAGAAGGTGTTTTAAGATTTGGTTTTATTTCTCATTGTCCTACTCTGATTTGATTGGTAATAAATTGAACTAATTTCCCCAAGTCAAATCTGTTTTGCCTGTGACGGTAATTATGGAGTGATCTCCCTGTCCCTATCGCGACCCATGAGCCTTTCTTTATATTTTCTCTCCCCTGTCCAGCTGAGGAGGGGGAGCAATAGAGCAGCTTTGGTGGGCACCTGGCATCCAGCCAGGGTCAACCCACCACAGTAATCTAAATGAAAACCAGTGAGAAAATTCCTAGTGCTATCTCTGAAAGAATATTAGCTATTTATCTTACTAATAATATTCATTCAGATCCTAGATACAGTCTAGACACCCATATACTTACATTTTTAGTTTTGTCTTTGTAGCTTTGTTTCCAAATTCATAGTCCAGAATTTTACTATTAAAATAAACCTCAGCAACATCTCATTATTAAGTTGGTTTGGTATCAAGAGAGAGTTTGGGTGAAGCTGGCAGAATTGGTGCATATCTTTCTTCAGAGGGAACAGACCTATATTAAAATGACACGTACTGGCAAGCTCCATGAGATGTCTCACATGGGCAAGACCACCTCCAACTCCCTTTGCAGTCAATAGGAAAGTGTTGGTCACATACCTATTTTAGACACCTGCTGCAGAGGGGACAAGGAGATAACGCACGTCCTAGAAACGCTTCTTTGTCTCCACTGGCTACAGAGGGAGACCAGCTGCTTGGTTTGGATGGAGACTTCTCCATTTCCTTAGGGGAACCTCACCTCTGACACTGCATGTCCCTTTGTGGCCCATAAAAATAACACACAAAATCAGGGGACTGAGGAAAACAGGATCAGAGCTTTAGCCACAGCCTTGAGGTTTATGCAGCTTTAGGGTAGACGGGTGTGGTGGATTCATAAAATTTGTTGGTTCCTTTCAATTTAGGTGGCTTCTCCTGGCAGGACTGGCCATGAACCAAAGAGGGGGAAGGCAATGATCATTCCCCCAGCCCAAGGCACAAGCAGAGGAGCTCCTTAGCTGTCATAGCTCGTTCTCACTCCAGCAAAACCCATCCACAAGGCAGCATAAATCTGCCTTCCTAAAGATCTGTGCCACCACGACTGCAGACATCAGTCCCTAAGATACGCCACCCTAGGAGGAGGTACTCCGTGCACACAAAGATTATTTTGGGGCAATCTTTTCCTGCTCCTTCTATAACTCCTTGCAATGCTGCCATCCCACATGATGGAGCAGAACATGGAGAATCAGGTGGATGAGGGTAGGTCCCTGCTGGATCTAGTATAGATTAGTTAATTCCTGCAAATATTCAACTGACTCACATGGAGAAGACTTGCATTTCTCCTCATTTACTTATAGAAAAACAAACAATATGGAATTTAATACTTTTCCTACTGTTACCATAGCTCTCCAGAGATATTCAGATATTAATAAAGTTCTACCTAAACATCATTAAAGCCGTTGGTGTTTTGCATCCAAGTGCAAATGATATTCTAATTTCTCTGGGATTAATACTTTTATGGTTCAATAAATGTCTTTGTGGCTCAGCCTATGGTTTAGAAACCTAACTAACAGCACAGTGGAAAGGAAAACTGTCTCAAAAATAAATCAAAGCATAAAAAGATACTATCAAAACCAGAGCTCACATGAAATATGATATACTACACTCTCAACTCTATGAATAAACTCAATTAAAATATGCATTTTCCTCCTTTCATCTCATTATACAATCTTCAAGGAACATAAAAAAACAGTCCTTAATCATCTTGGTATGAAATCTGCCTATGAGGCAACCAGAATATATAAATAACATATCTGTAATAGATCCATCTCATAGTTCATATCATATAAGAAAAAAATAATCTATTAAATTAAATATGCAAGACTGGAATGAAGCAAAGAAAAGGATATTGAAATCCTCTGAATCTGACATTTTCAGATCTCTTTTCTATTTCATATCAGGTCAAAAAAATTATAGAGAGCAGTTTGGTGTCAACAATCCAGGTTGCTCTCATAGCCACCTTCTCAAAATATACTTCAGGGATGCCTAGGCAGCAATCCCTCTGCAGCCAAGAAGGAGCCAGAGGGGGTCTCAGAAGTGGTGCAGGTGGGAGGGACACACCATGCAGTGAAGAAACATCCCCTCTAATGGTGTCTACTATCACCGGAGATTCAAAACTCAGAATAGTAGCTAAAATTATAAAGAAAAAAGGGTTTCTGCTCTCCTTCCAAATTCAGGCAGAAGAGTCAGGTCTCCATCTCTCCCCTTCCATCCCTTCGTGGAAATTTCTCCAGATTTAACCAGCCAGAAGAGGTTTCCAGGGGAGATGGACCCAACAGATGACCTTCCATCTGACCACCTCTGACCCTGTGTGCAGCTAGCTGTGTCCACCATGGAGTCTCAAGGCTCACTAGGAAGATTGTACAGCAAAACTAAGTTCTTACATGATCACTTTCCATTACTTTTTCCTCTATTGTGATCAGTTCCCTTATGGAAGAGGGGGATTTCTTGGTTTGTTTTCTATCTGACTTTCAACTCAACTTGATGTCTGAAAACCGCTCCACAGACTTGGTTGTTCCTCTGGTAATTGACTATAATGAAGATTCTGCACATTAATTTCTGCCCTTGGTAACACACGCATAGCTCCAAAATTTTTTCCAGCTACCATCACTACCATCTTCTCCCCTATACTATAGTTTTATGAGAAACAACCGCTGCAGATCCAGTTGTATCACTCTTTTAAAACCAGAATACATCTGTGTTGCATCACGGGCATGACAGCAGCTCACAACTTTGGCTGCACCACTGGCCAGCTTTAAATTAACAACCTTGGCTACTTATAGTGGGTGAATAAAACTGCACGGAGCTCCGGTTCAGCTAAATGATCCAGCATCTCAAGCTGATTTAGCAGCCACGATGATGCTGTCCCCAGCGCCCAGTGTAGCTCAGGTCCATGCCTACAAGCTGGAAGCACGCCTTGACTGCAGCCCCGACACCCTCGGAGCACACGTGATGTGTGCAAGCACTGGAAATCGCCCATTAATGCTGGCTTACTGGGCTCAGCACTTCTAATCTGCCTCAGCAATTTGGACTTCCAAATATAGAAGGCTGATAGAAGAGCCTCCACAGCACCATGGGACGCTTACAACACCTTTGCATCTCACTGAAAAATGCCATTTTATTATGCTGGGATTTCTCCTCCTCCCTGACAGAGAAATTTCTTCACCCACCAGTTCTCTGAAATGACTTTCATGGCAATCCCATTGCCAGATGTTGTCCGTTGCCAGCTATTACTCTGGGTTTGCTTTCAATGTTTTTTCCCCACTATCATCCAAACATATAGTATCTTTAAATTTGGCTATGTGCCTGTTTTAATTTTAACTGTAATTCTGACTCTGTTTTATTACTTTTCTGGGCTTGGCCTTAATGTTCTAAACATGTCCCTCCCCCAGTTCAGCTGTTATTTCCTATAACATTTCCTATTTTATTGTTCATAATTCCTAGGCTTTGGCAAAACTGGTTTGAATTTCAGATCCAAAGAGTACGTTTCCATAGGAAAGTATCTCTGAGGAAAAATTGAACAACACCCCAGATAGGGTTCAGCTAAAAAAAAAAAGCAATTTTCTAAATGGAAAATTGATGCTGTTCCAAAAAGCTGCTCAGAATCAATGTGTAGCCCTCAGCATTAAATTTCAAATGAAAGGTTAATAGTAACCTGAAAAATGCCGCCAAAAATAGGCAAGTGCATTTGTTTTACTTTATGTTAAATTTTGCGTTATTGTTCTTGGAGAATTCGTGAAATCACATCTACGTTACCATGCAAAGCTGCTGTAAGAAACTCTCTGATGTACGTACTCTCTCTTTGAAGGACACCGTGTACAAAAAAGATGCCCTCATGCGTGTACATGACGTCAAAGAGATGGTGCACTGGTCACAGCTCTGCCAGGGGGAGAAAAAAATGACAGAATTTGTCCCACGTCCTGTGTTCAGAAAGCATCGATATGGGATCAATGGTGTGGGCCAGCCACCCTTGCACGCACCCTGTGCAAAACTCCAGCAAACATCTCCTGGTTCTGTGGGGGCACCTGCACCTCCTGCTCACCATGAGCTGACTGAGCAATACCTCAGCGAGGCATGTCCTCCCCAGCATGCCCTCCAGCTCCACTGCCCCTCTTCTCATACAATCCTTAGCTTGACTTCAAGTGGCACTGAGTGCTCCTCCTTGCCCAGGTCCCCGGACCCCGTGCACGTAGTGTTACATGTCTCCGGTGCAGACCCCTACTTCTGAGCTAGTCATCTCACAGTCCTTTGCAACAGTTGACACACACAGGCATTTCCAGGGCACAGCTCCTCTTGTTTTAAAGTAAATGCCTATTTCAGGGCATTTCTGAAGTTCTAGAAGTATCAGTTTCTTCTCCATTGTGTGGAGAGTTTTCTCCCAGGCAACCCCTTGTAGAACTCAGCTTTTTCCATGACAAAGACAAAGACAAAATGCCTTTCTGATTTTTCTGCACCAATTTTTTCATTCCCTCCTTTCACCTAGATGGGAGATGCCCTATAGCCCTTCCCACTTAACCAGAACTGAAGGGCAGAGAGGGCACAAGCTCTTACAACTGGTTCCCTGAACTGAACGCTTGATCTGGGCAGAAAACAATGGATGAAGCCCAGCAGCAATAAACATTTACCATATCTGTTATGAAATATAATAGCAAGAGTCTCTTGCAACTTAACAGCTCATGTTGTTTTTCAACCACAGACACCACTGAGCCAAAAAAAAAAAAAACTTCTACCCTACCTACCCCAATATTACTAAACAACAGCTCTCAAGAGGTTTGTCACTTACTCCTTCCCTGAACTTGCACTGCTTGTTCCACTGATACTTTTGCCTAAACCGATTAACTGTACACAATGCTATTAAAAGATATTGTTTGCCAAAAGAGGCATCCATAATCTTTACAGACCCATGTGCTATCTATATTTACATGTGCAGCAGGGATTAGCTGTGTGTTTATTAAAAAAAAAAAGAAAAAAAAAAAGACCCCCACACTAATAAAAGCCTCTTTAAGAAAGAATGAATACAGGAGGAGATAAGAAGGGAGTCCAACACCCCTGGGCAGCCTTGTGATCCCCCCAGACTAATTGCAGTGAAAAGAAGACAACACTTTCACTTCCCTAGTACATCGAGGCATGATATCGCAAAAAACGGCAGATGTAGAAACACGGCAGCCTCTCTGCGTGGCTGTGCTTCCCCATCTCTGGTCTCTGGAGCATTAGCACACTCAGGGACTACGTTTTCAACACTTTGAGACTCCTCCAGTGCTTTCAAGGGCTGCCTATCCGTCATTTCTCCTAATTCAGGCTTTGAAAAAGGAGATGCAAGTTCTCATTTCTTATTAGTTTCAGGCTTCTAGCACATCCTCCTCCTTTACTGCACTCATTATTTCTAATTATATCCTCTGGCATCAGTAAATATTCCTGCTTCCCCTCTGTGCGCCTACCATCCCCAGCCCACGAGTGTGCAGCACACCCATCCATCAGCAGGGCTCTGTCACATCACTCGTTCAGACCTAATGCCCAGCTCTACGCTTCTCCTGAACATGAACACGTTCCTCTCTAATCTCCTTTGAAGCTACTTATATTAGTGCTTTTCAGCTGAAAACTTCAGCCAGGACTTCAATTATTTCCATCCTCATTCCTAAATCCCCAAATTCCTGAAGACATTTATGTGTATTCTGTCACATTTCTCTTTCTAGACTCCTAATTCATTTGCGGTTTTTTTGGCACTGAGAAACCCAGCCCTAATTGCACTACTTCGAATCCCACAAAGCAGCTGCATATATTCAGACTTTCTGAAAATCAGGCTATTTTCATCTTGAGCCTAATTCATGCACCAGGTTTCAACCAGCAGAAGCTGAAGCTGAAACACTGCCAAAGCCATCTGCAAATTAAAGACGAACCAAAGAGGTTTACTGAACGAAAGCCAAAATTCAGCAAAAATATATCATCAATATTTGTGAGGAATCAGAATAAATTACATTTTAGGTAAGTTTTTATATAACTTGTTTAAACATAATTCCCAGGATTCTAACCCAAATGTGTTAAAATAAATGTCTAGTCCTAGGCCAGTGAGCAGCGTGTCCTGCAGTGGACAGATCTCTGCAGAACGATGGGGTAATTTCAGAGAGCCATGAGTAGATCCACCAGCAGGAGGAGGAGGACAGAGACAACCCTTATCAATGTTTAGAAACAAACTGCTGATAGAAAAGTGTTTGGATGAATATTGTGTCCCAGTGGAAATGAGAAAGGTACTGAGCTCTCGTACCAACCAGGTCAAAGGACTTCATTTGCCCTTGGTCAGCATACTGCAGCATGGGGTGATGGTCAGCAGAGAGAGAAGGTGTTCCCAGCACATCTCCAACGTCCAGAGCAGGACATGTGAACTGTATTTGTTTCTCCCTCCAGAGCTGGAGGAGCTAACTAGCCTAGCTTGGACACGTGTTTCCATGCTAGCATCGGAAGTTAGGTGGGACAAGTCTTTCCCTGTGTACCTCTTCACCCGGCTGTGATATGCGGTTGTGCGACTTACGCTTTACTGATTAAGATGTCTTTATCTCAACCCACAAGTTTTCTCACTTTTCTGATTCTCTCCCCCATCCCACAAGGAGGGAGTGAGCGAGCAGCTGCGTGGTGCTTAGTTGCCGGCTGGGGATAAACCACAACACTATGGCAGAGCTTTAGAGTAAGAGATAGCAGGGCTGGAAGGGCACTTCAGAATCCCTTTAGTCCATCTTCTTGTCCCCCATACCTAAACCATTCCTGACAGAAGTTTGTCTAACCTCTTTGAAAACTGCCAGTGATGGATGTAGCTTCCCAAGGTAAAGCTCACAGTTATCAGATAGATAAAATGATGCTAATGTGCATGGACCATTCATCAGGCAGCTGGTGAAGCAGTTATCATCACCAAGGAAGATGAGCACAAGAGCCAGCAGAAATACGTGGGGGTGAAAGGTTTATTTGTTGAAAAGCGCAGCCCATTTCAACTCATAAACAGATTGAGAGAGCAGGCTGCCACCAAAGGCTGGCTGTCTCCTTCCAAGAAACTGCATTTACTATACTATACATTTACTATACACTTAGTATATGGTTAGTTAAGGACAGTGCATTCCCATGTAACACAGCATCATCTGCACGAAACTTC
The DNA here is from genome assembly GCA_013398915.1 of Dromas ardeola. NCBI lineage: Eukaryota > Metazoa > Chordata > Aves > Charadriiformes > Dromadidae > Dromas > Dromas ardeola. The sequence continues at coordinate 79,614 of VYZM01006193.1, forward strand.
AGGGCTGTGCTCTGAGCAGTGTCTTCTCTTGGCCGTCAGCCACCCTCGCTCCGGCTGAAATCAGTGGAGACTTCACCAGCCTCACTGGGCACCGGATGGGGTCAGACACAATCATCTTTCAGCAGAGACGATGCGCTTTTTCACTCTGACATTTCTTCAGCCTTCGCCAAATCCCTTTCAGCAGCAGCCCAGTAATGACTAGGAGAGGTTTTATTATCATTATCTTATTTATCCTTTCAGTGACCATTTTGAGTCTGAAAAGGTCAGGTCAGCCAGCAGCCCTTTCACTGTGAGAAATTTATTTTTCTTTTAAATAAAACTTCACAAACAAGCTGTGGGCAGCCCTAGCCCAGCCATCTCTGAAAGTGTCTGGGATTATTTATTTTTGCAACCTATGGAGACAAGTAGTCTTTAGTAAAACAGTGGCTCTTTCATCCAGGGCCTCATCTGTTGCTCAGCTAAGTCAATAAAAGATATCCATTGACTTCAAAGGACAATAGGATGAGCCACAGTCAACCAGCTCATGTACTCATCACCCTAAGTACTAAATAACAGGCAATGGGCATTGCCATACTTGCAAGTAAAACTCTAAAGAAAGCAAAGACCTTTCTGCCTTTTAAGGTCATCCCATTGAATTTCATGGATGGAGATACCAAATACAGAATTCTACAGGACTGTGCAAAATTATTTTCAGCCATACAAACTATATGCGCGGAGGCACCTCCAGTGATGGCTTAATAAGTTAATGAAGGCATATTGGGCAGTTTGCCTGCCCCAATCCATGTTTTTCTTCTTTCCTTGTGTCAGCACTACAGCTTAGAAGAACCCGATCCACCAGAAAGTCAGTTTTTTTCACTAGTTTTCAGCCAGAACAGCTTGCTGATCCAGTTCGTCACACGCTGTGCGAGAGCTGCTGTCGAAACAGTGGGGAAAGTGGCAAACGGTGGCCAAGGCGGAAAGATGGAAAGGGGAAGAAAAGCAGGAAAGAGGACTGACCTAGTGGATGTGCAGACTTAGACTGGGGTAAGCTGATGTCTCCTCTCCCAGTCTTCACAGCAGTGTTATTCAAGGGTTTGGGTCTCTCTCAGGCATCACAGAAGAGTTTAATGAATATGGAAATTAAAATAGTCTCTAGGGATACACATCTCCACAGCCACTCAACAGAATTACCAAATGCATATTCTGGTTCATAGCAACAAAATCTTACAAATCTTCATCAAGGAGAGATGTTTTAATGCCAATCAGGCCATAAAAAATAGAGAGTTAAAGAATAAACTTTGTGTTTTAACTGCATCTTTGGTGAAACGCTGACTCCTGTTTTAATACTTCCCCCCCGCCCCGCTTTATATAAAGCAACTTGAAGGAAAGCCATCAGCAAGAAATTCAAACATGATGATATATGGTAGCATGAAGCCCTAAAATACTTTTTTCCTAAAGAAGAAAGTAGGAGTTAAACCCTCCCATCCATCTTCACTGCCTTCCCATAGCTTGGCATGGGTAATTTGGAGATTAAGACGTGAGGGCTGTAGACGCATCTCAGACAAAGCACGTGAGACAGAAATAGTAAATGGCACCGTGTAAAAATGGGAGCAGATCTCAAATCCCTTAGCAAACAGGAATTTTAGGGCTCTTGTATAACGCATAGGCAGGTTACTTTGGACAAGAGGCACAAGTCCTACTCCTTGGTCAACTGCTGGCTTGCTGTGGAATCTCAATGAAGCCTTCACTTATTTGCCCCACAAGTATAATCTCATTTTGCATACCTGGAGATGGTACACTTCTCTGCAGATTATTTTGGGAACCAGGCCATTTTTGAGTGTCTTACCTAAAGTCAAATTATGAGACAAGTCAGGAGCGGAATCCAGAAGCTGAGTCCTTAAACAGATAGTATTTCTTACTCTACAGGCAAAGGGCAAAACCACAAAACAGACCTAAATTAACTAATGTAATTCCACAGCATTTCACCCACTGTCTCCATAGGTTGAGAGAATGAAAGTCTTGGAGCACTTATTTTCTTTACATTTAAGACTCCGTAATAGGCCAGTTACAGGACCCTCAAAGATAACACTTCTGTCAGGATAGAACTTGTAAAAACAGCAGGTCACTAACCTGTCACTGTGTCTCTGGCGGGTCAGTCCAAGAATTAGAGACGCCAAAACACCCACCAGACAGAGGACATAAGCTGTCAAATAGTACAGCATAGAAAGCAGCAGATGTTTCCCCCTCTGTGTCTCCACCAACACATCCCTGTCATCATGGGATACAAGAAGTCTCCTCTCTAGGCTGAAGGGATTCTCCCTGCAATCATTTGCTTTTGGATTCCACTCCCCAGGATGATGAAAAACCATGCTGGTTAATACCTTTGGAGTATGTTGGTTTTATAATAAGATGCCAGTCAAATAAGAGTAGTTCAAAGATCAGGAAAAACATTTCAAGACAGCTCTCACGTGGGACATGCTGATGCAGGTCTGGATTGAGGAGTTCCACCTTCTCATCAGAAAACTTTTTATAATATCCATCCCTGTATCTCCTACAATGTCACCAAACTTTTTAGCTGAAAGTTATCTTGTCTCAAGGGTGACACAACTTTCTCAGGTCACAAATAAATTTAAATGATGGTATGAAACTGTCTGGCGTGTTTCCAACAGCAAGGATAGAAAAGAAATGAGAGAGACACGTTCAATACTCAGAGCTTCCGCTGGGAGGAAAATCTGCTAGATGTGATCAATTAATTCATTGTAATAAAGAGCACTGTAACCTGCTATCGACCATTTTTGTCCCATGCTTTGTATCAGATGGATTTCTAATACATGCACGTGTCAGGGGACTGGAAAGAATATTACTGAGCGAGTCTTTTGATTGGCTTTTTTAACTACAAATCATGCAATTATTCTGTTAACAAGTCGGGGACGTGTTAAAGATCCGATGACATTTCACTTATGACTGTTGTCTAGGTAGGGCCTCCAAGGTGCACTAACACAAACAAATAAAAAAGCAGTCACCTTTAACTAGTGTGTGGGCACGCACGCACCTGCAAGTGCATTTTCATACGCTCACGCAAAAACTCACACAAGGATAATTCTGTCATCGTTTAACCCACAGGCTCCCTCTTTCCTCGGCTGATAAAATTTGGTAGAGCTCCACTGTCTCCAGCAGAGCTGCACTGATTTACACCCACGGAGACTCAAGATTCTTGTTTATCTTTTAACAGAAAGACAAAAGGTCCTTAAAGGTAACACATAGGTCTCAGGTGAAATTTGGTGTATCCCACTGCTGCTCCATGAGACCCATCCTGATCGTGCAGCCAGAACCGCAACTTTTTGTCTCTGCTTTCAAACCCTTCCAGCAATGACAGCTAATTACGTGCCACAGAATTAACTTTCATCTTCCACCTGTGCACCGGTGGTGACTAATTGCATTCACAGAATGAGACAGAAAGCCATCCCAAGCACGCCAGTAAATCCCACCATGGACCAGCGTGAGGAGACTCTGCAAGGAGCCAGATAGGATGGGATTGACCTCGCCAGGACATGCACAGCAAGGATGACAGGGCAGAAGTTTGACATTTTTCCCTGTCTTGGAATAAAAAAAAAGGTCTGAGAAAGTGCTCCTTTCACAATGCAACATCCCCCTGCCGTCGGGACACTGGGCACAAACGCTGCGCTCTCCCAGGGTCCCATCGCAGTTCCGCAGGGTCTGTGGCATGGCCGTGTGAAGGCGATGCCTGCAGTGCTCCAAAGGAAGTTCGTAGCTAACTTCTGCCTTCTCTGCTTGCTCACGCTCACCAAAACCCTGCAGCGAAGTCCACGGCTGGATTTCCTCCCGGGATCCGACAAACCCATTTCCCTTATCCCCTCTCTCCCCAGATGCTTTTATGCTGTGTTACACATCACTGAAGTGTTGTTGCTCCAGGAGGAATATTAACATTAAACATAACTATAGGCATTACAACCAAAGCCATCTGTTCCTTTCTGTCCGTTACAAATCTCTTCTCCTCGCGCTGCGCTACCCCAGCCTCGTGCTTTCTCCTGCAGCCTGTCTCTGTGGCACCCCAACACATGTGCACATACACAAATTTCACTCCAATTACCTCGGCGCAGGGATTCGGAACAGCCTGACAAGGGATTACCAACAGCAAGGAAACAAGTACCTGGGCTCCTGAGGTCTGTAGAGCTGCATAGAAAATATCCTGATGGACATTGAGAGGGAAAGACATCACGGGGGCGATGCAACTGCCCATTCACAGCACCCTGAATGCTTCAGCATGGGCTTCACGTCAGCTACGTGCAGAGGAACCTGTGACTCCAGTAAGATAAAAATCCCAGTACAAATGAAGCACACGCTGCTCTGAATTCAGGTGGTTACCAGCAGAATGACACCTTAACCTGGCCTGAGACAAGCGCAGGTCTTTGGAGAGCTGAAAGGGATACAGGTGCCGCAGAAATACAGGAGGGCAGGAATATAACACGGGACCAAGCAGAACGGCATTCAGTCCCATGCGGTAAACCAGGAGTGAAGGAAGCAAGGAGCAAACAAAGGCTCTTCCCTTTCCTTTAACGACTGTGACCGAAAGCTCCAGCCCAAACAGCTGCAGTAACACTTCCCCGCAAGCACCACATAATCGCTTTTCCCCCTTTCATTATTTCTATTTCCTATTTCTATGCAAAACTCTCATGGGAAAAGATCGCAAAAGATTTGGACAGAGATAGTCTTCAGCAAGCGGAGCAGAAAAAACAATTTACAACCCCTTTCCTGGGGCAGTGACAACTCTCTTCCCTCTCTCTCTCGACACTGGAGATGCCGATGAGGATTTTCCTAGCCTTGTGTCCTTGCCAAGCCAGACCAGCATCTAAGAGTTGATGCCAGAGTTCCCATTTTGTCCCTGTCCCCTTGGCCACCCCTCCGGATCGCTGCTCACGCCTGCGTGGGGTGGCCAAGCTGCTCGGATCTGCCCCGGGCAGTAACAATAGCTCAGGAAAGCCGTCTGCTCCCTCGGTTCCTCTTCAGGTAGCATGGAGCAACGGAGCCAAAATCCAGCAAACAATGGTTCAATCAGTCAAAGCTTGAAACAGAAACAAGACCGTGCTGAGTGTCACAACAGAGCTCAGAAGAGAGTTGCACGGGCTTGATTGCGTGCAGAGTTAAAAGAGGCGTAAGAGAATTTGCATACAACTCCCTCCGAGTTTATCAGGCATTTTTCCCTGCGTAAGGAAGTAAATAAGCACTATTAATTCTGAGCCAAAGCAGAAGAAACTCCTTGTTAAGGAGGAATTTATAGAGCTGAAGGCTCAGGCTTGCCATGCTGCTCCACAGTCACTCTGTGTCTTTGCCATGCAGCTGGGGAAGGAGTTGCAGCTGACACCCTAACACTAAAACGTAGAGGAATCAACCCAAAAAAGCACCAAAGGTGAAATTCAGAGCAAGTCTGGAATTATAAGAGCGGAGCAATCCTCTCCCCAAAGCTGGAGCATCACCTGAGGTATGGGTACAAGGAAAGACCGCAGTACGCGCTGAAGTCAGCCTCTATTAAGTGAAGGTTTTGTGACCATGCTGGAAGTTCAGCATCTGAGCTCTCAACCAGCTCACAACACGCACACATTGATGTTCACCTAACTGGCTGCAAATTCCCGTCCAAAGCAGGATCTGCCTGCAGGGGTTCGTGTTCCCACAAACACGAACGCTACATTTACATTAGAAAATGAAAAATTCTGAGGCAGCGGTGGCACCATGCCCAAATATTTGAAATGGGTGAGAACAGCTCTGATGTCAATACCTGCTCTGTACTGCTCCTCTCAGCTTCTAGATCCGAGATCTGAAATGAGAGCCTATGAAAAATCTTATAATTCACTGTTTAGCTTATATCTGCTTCCTTATGGCACAGACTATCAAAGCCCACCTTGGGCAATCTGGTGTGCTTATCTTCATAGCATCTTCTTATGGAAGAGGAGTGTCATTATCATCTTCTTATGGAAGAGGAGTGTCATTATCCCCAATTTAATTCCGCACAGGAGCTCAAGCTCAGGATATTTAGGTCCATATTTAAGAGCCTTGCTCCTGTCCAGGCACCTATTGCCACAGCAGCTGGGCTCCTGACTAGCTTTGAGGCATGCCCCAAGTGCTGTGACAAAGGGGCACACAAGAAAAACAACTGCAGGTCTCCTGAGGCTCTAAAGACTGGACCAATCTCCTTAATAGCATCCTAAATCTGTACTGTTGCTCCTGCCTGAGGGACTGGTGGAAGCAAGGTGCTTTCACGGCGGGAGGAGGTGACCTTGCAGCAGCCCCCACCATGGCGATACCAACCAGCACCTCAGCAGAGCTCCAAGCAGTAGCAAAACAGGAACATTTTGCCCCATTTCTGGCATTCTGCAAAGCTTTCCTGATAATCCATCTGTTTTCTTGCCAAGGAGAGCTCATCACCTAAAATCAGGGGCATGGGCTTCTCCAGCCAATTAGGCAGATCGCGCTGTTAAACGTGCTTTTATTGAGCAAACAGGCTTCCCCCTTTGAAGACAGCGGGTGCCGGTCAAAGGCACTTGGCATGCGGGCCGTTATGCCAGGCCACCGACATCATCCATCTTATGTCAGCCCTCGTGATGGAGCCAGCACAAGGTTAATGTGGTCTAGATGTAAAAATAAATTAAAAAAAAAAAAAATACACTGAAAGGCAACGCTCATATAAAGCAGCTGATCTCCAAATACTGTTAACTCTGCATTTCTCAGGGTAACGTTGGCATGGGTTTCCACAGCATCTTCCCACCACCGACCACAGTGCACTTTCCAAGCAGTTTTAAGCAAGACTCAACATTTAAGGAGGGACAAGTGGAAATTAAGGGACATCATACGGGAATAACATGTTTGCACCTTGCAGTGGGCAGCCAAATGCATTCTTAATTGGCTCTGAAAATCAGAATTAAGCACAGGCATAGCATGATTACAGTTCCATTTTTCTCCACAAACTGTACCTATTTCAACAGTATCAAATCTGCCCCGAGCTGCGAGTTTGCTGTCCTCATTTAAATGAGTCTAAATGTCTCCCGTCACTGTCCAAGAAGAGAGGTAGGGCCTCCAGAGGATGGTACATGTCATCTCAGAGGAGTCTCTGCCACCTGAGGGTCTTAAAGATGAAACCACTCGGGATGTCAAAGTCATTCGCTCTGAAGGCTGGAAGGAGGGAAGGAAGGAGGGAGGACTGAGCTGTGGGGTTTTCTCAGTTGAAAAGCAAAGGATATTTCATTCTGAAATATCAATTCAGCAGGAGATGGCTTGCTTTCCAGCTAAAAGCACCCTCCATCCTTGTCAAAATGCATTAGAAAACATTCCTTTTAATGTGGAAGTCTTCAAATCTACCACCAAAACATTTTCTTGTCAGGAAAATCCCACAAAACCAACCCAATGGACATTTTCTCTCATTTCACTCATTTAAAGTACTGCAGACTTAAAATTTTGTCAGGACTCAGAATATAACCACAGCACAACCCGTATGGCAGTTCCACTTCCACGTGAGCAGGAGAGAACCCAGGCAAAGCTTTGTTGTGTCCAATGGAGACACCACCAGTACTAATTCATCGTAACACCCGATGCAGAGATAACCCCAATCAACATGATTTAAGGGTCTCCTGAAGCACCCGGGGAGACTCCAGGGACGGAGCAGCCCAGCCAAGTCAGCCAAAGCCACTCCGTGCCTTTCCAACCCGCTGCCTTCCACCTGCCTTTCTCTGTGCAACGTCCTATCCTATTTATTCACAATTTGTCACACAGCAAACAACTGTCTGCCTAATGCCATAATTCAGTGTTCATAATGAAACGTCGTAATTAGTGTGCTCATCTCGACTACAGCAAATCAATATACAACTACGCACCGTTAGGCACAGAGATAGAGAAATAATTATGAATCCTCCGCCACTGGCTGAGTATTTCACACATATACGCAGAGGCATACAACCAAATGCAGCAAATCTCAGTTACAGCCTTTCTACCTGCCTGACACCTCAGATGGCACTGGAAAATCCAAGACAAGAGATAGCAAGGTCAGTGAAGCTCCTGGGGTTTTTCTGCAGAAAAAATAGCTTTACATCTATGGGATTCATAAAGAGAAGGAATAAAGTGCTAAAGCAAATACTCCATTAGCAACCTCTCCAATTCGCCATTGCCTCTGCATTGGTCTCTTATGAAGATCTGTGACCATGTGAAGCTGTTTTGCTTTTGTAGGCTGTCATCTCCAGCCTCTACAAAAGTTTTCCAGCACCACAATTTAAAGGCTGAGACACTTTTTTAAAAACACGTAAGCACAGGCAGAGAGCAAAAGTCACCTGCCAGCAGAGTCTCCCGATGGAAATGAGGATGCTTCCTTTTCCAATAGAATAATTCCCTCTTCTGTGATGTTCTTTTGTATGAGAGATGCTGGAGTGAAGCAAACTGCTACGGCCGAGTTTCATATCCCAGGAAAACTGTTGTCTCTGATAGAAAACCCTGATTAGCAGTGAACCACAGCTGCTCTGTCAGAAGCCATTACGATGAAGGATTACCAGCACAGGCCATCTGCCCGAGCTTGGGGGTTTGCGTTGCCTTTTTTCTTTTTTGACTGTGTGATGCTGCAGTAAATCACAACAAAATTAAACCCAGGAATGACTGATCCCTTTGGGGCTGAGCTGCCCCTGGAGCACCACTATCCCCAGTCTGCCGGACCGGGAGATTAAAATAAAAAAACAACCTGACCTGGTGATTTATGAATGATGATTCAGCACAATATGAACAGCGTGGATGACATGTCCTCGTTAAAAAACATAAACAGTATCAAACAGAAAGGAGGGCTAAATCAATAGCCATGATTTGGGAACACATTAATTCCAAATTCTTTTCGTTGTGCAAATACATTACAGTGATTCACGGAGACAGCCTCAAAGAAATAACTGCCTCTGCGTTATTACGCAGCAAAATGTTAGGTGCTTGGGAGTCATCCCAAGCAGACAGATGATGGCATTAGTGATTTAATTGACCCTTATGGATAAAAACGCATATGAGGAATGGCAGGGCCATCAAGCAGCAGCAGTGCAGAAGTCAGGTCAGTGGAGAGCAGAGGAGTAGTTAAGATGTTTTCCCGGCGCTGGCAGAGCAACATGGCTGTTTGCTTGACATGAAAGCTGTGGCCAGGGAACCAAGTCGCTGGGGGGATGCAGATGGGTTCGGGCATGGTGAGGCATAAGCATCCCCTGGGAACAGCCCAGTCCTGTCCATGGCAAGGGCCACGTCCTCCTCATGGAGACCATGGGGCCACGCGATAGCAATGGTGGCTGATGGATGCCCTGTAGAGTGAAGGAAGAAGGTGTAATCCCGGGATTATCTTTGGCTTTAAAGTAGGGAAGTGCTTTGCAGAAGGCACCTGGTGAAGAGGCACATCCTGACAATGCGCATCATGGAGGTGCAACCAAAACCACCATTCCCATGGTGTTGGGAGGTGCCCCACCAAGCCTTACCATTGCAATGGAGTGGGAGATGTCCTCATCCCACTCACAGAAAGGACAGAGAAAAGGTTCTTAATTGCCTGAGGGTGCTGATAAGTGCATATTGGAGGATATGGTGCACATCTTGATCCCTCTTCTTCTCCTCCATTCGCCGTGGCTATGCAAGGAGATCTAGCACACCGTGGACAGACAGACAATTCCCATCCTCATAATCCCCTGCCCACAAGCAATTTATAAGCACCAGTGGCTCAGTCCTGCCCGCAGCCCCTCGGCTACCAGGAGCCACACACACACCCCCCACCTCCCACCATAAGCAATCCCAAACAGAGGAACACTCGGAAGAGCCAGGACTTAAATTTTGTAGACAGAAGTGGGTGTAACTGGGCCATTAAATGCCACTCCTGCATTCTGCACAGGGAACAAGCCTCTGTATTTTGTAACAGCAACAATATAGCTGACTAACAGCTGTTTGTACAGGGCCGTTGCACTTACACACTCAGTGTGGTTTTTAAGGAAGGAAAAATGGTGTGAATGATGCTACCAGCTGCAAAAATCAAGTTCTAATGATTTTTTATCTCCTCTAACCACATGCTACACAAATCAGAAGCGATATCATGTTAGATGATGGTAGACAGAAGCAGAAAGCAGGTTTTCAGTGTCTTTCTTCACCCATAGGAAATTCATCGCTTAGCACAAGGTCCTACCTTCAGATTAGCAGTGAGAAACCCACAGCAGGTGAGGCACAGCTGACCGCCCAGCTGATTTAGGATATTTCCACTCACAGATGCTTCACCCACCTGGGTTCCGGGCTGAAGCTGTTACAGGGCTCCCACAGGGGTAAACCATCCAAGGACACCTCGTGCAGTGCAGAATGTAAATTATCATAGAGTCACAGAATGGTTTGGGTTGGAAGGGACCTTAAAGATCATCTAGTTCCATGCAAGGGCATGTAGTGATGGGACGAGGGGCAATGGTTTTAAACTAGAGCAGGGTAGGTTTAGATTAGACATTAGGAAGAAGTTCTTTACAATGAGGGTGGTGAGAGACCGGAACAGGTTGCCCAGAGAGGTGGTGGAGGCCCCATCCCTGGAGACATTCAAGGCCAGGCTTGATGAGGCTCTGAGCAACCTGATCTAGTTGAAGATGTCCCTGCTTACTGCAGGGGGGTTGGACCAGATGGCCTTTAAAGGTCCCTTCCAACCCAACAGATTCTATGATTCTAACCCCCCCGCCATGGGCAGGGACACCTCCCACTAGACCAGGTTGCTCAAAGCCCCATCCAGCCTGGCCTTGAACACTTCATTTAGCAGCTGAACACCCATATCTCTGCACCAAGCAGAGAGCAACATGCTTGAGAAAACCGGACAAAACTGACATTGTGGGCTGTGCCTCAGTGCAGGGGGTAGGACGGTTTGAAGGCCTGGAGGCAGGCACACGTGGGGCTGGGGAAGGTGAGCCATGAGGCTGTATGGAGAGCTGAAAGGGAAGAAGTTGCCCACAGAACTGTATTTAGGGTAAGAAAAAGGACTGTAGGGCTATACAGGCTCTCTAGGGGAAGGGTGCTTACACATTTACTTACACAACTGGAGTGTTTGCCATATAATTACTTGTGGCTGGAGCACATGGATTTAATACAGCACCAACTGGGTGGCTCAGAGAGGAAAATTTCTGATCTAATTGGGTAATCATAAAAGTACAAAGGATTCCTAGTACTTGCAAGCAAGCAAATTTTGTCCTTTTACCTAGAAGGATCTCACATATAATTCTTCCTGTTACAAATGGTCTCATTATTCAATATTGCAGTTCACATAACCATAATCCTTTCATCCCGAGAAAAAAAAAGTGCTCTTTTATAAGCACTATCCGTCACATTTAACCAGCCTCCCTGTGAAGTCCTGATGAACCAGGGTGAATTCATGGAAATGAATGTAAGCCTAAAAATTATTTTTCATGAGCAGAATTTTAGGCAAGAAAGGGAGGGAGGCACAGATTTATTGGCATATGAAACCTGACTAAAAGTCAGGGAATGCATAATAATTCTTAACCACTGGAGCTCAGGTCAAGAGGTAGATGCAGGAAGATCAGGCAGGGGAGTCTGTGCTCACTGTTTCAGAGAGAATCACATCTCCAGCAATTAAACAAAATACTTTTCCAAAGCTAAGATGGGGATGGGTCTAAATTAAGGTTATGACAGATAAGGAAGATGTTGAAGACAGCAGCACTGGTGGTCTCTTCTTTGCGTGAATAATGTATTTTCCTCAGCAGAAAGCTGTGAGTTTCTAAAGAAAACCCTCCTGGATTTAGACCTTGCTTTCATGAATACCCATGCATGTAAGAGAGAAAAGACTTGTCTTAGAAAGGATTAACTCCTCAGGCCAAACAAGCTTTAACACATGACTAAGGATCCTCTGAAGATTTATGCAGCCAGGGAAAAAAAAAAAAAAA
>VYZM01006193.1:91538-125988 GCA_013398915.1 Dromas ardeola
AAAAAAAAAACCCAAACAAACCAAAACAACTGCTTTTGTAGGCCAATAGGCACCGTGGCTGAGTTAGGTCTGCCTAACTTAGTTAAGAGATGCAGCCTCAGGCAATCATTTCCTATTAAACAGATTATATTCAGCACAAACACAGCTTAATGCTAAGAGGCTACACATGAAAAGTCAGAAAATAAATTGCTCTGGGAATAGGAGCAGGGGGAGAACTATAGGAAAAATAATCAGTTTTAAACTTATGAGAGGAGGTGTTTAGTATTTACCAGAGACAATGATCACCCCTCAAAGAACATCTTTTTACTCTGTAAATACATCCAGGATACACAGACCCTCTCCTGTCCTCCTACTGAAACAGGGAATACAGTGATGGAAGGGCTCAGGAAGATGCTCTCCTAGGGCCCCAGGAGACCCCCAGGGCTCCTGCTGCTGCCAAGATGCTCCAGCGCAGAGCAAGGCAAGCTTCTCATCCAGGAGAACCTCACCTGTCCTTACACCACGTCGGAATCTCTGGCTCAGGAAGATCAGTACATATGGACAGGAACTGTCTGGGAGTTTCTGGATGGAAAATTGCTGTTTGGAAAAAAAATATCAGTTCCCTGAGATATTTTGTCAGGGCCATGAAGGCCCTTGTCAGGGCCATGAAGATGATCAGAGGGCTGGAGCCCCTCTGCTATGAGGACAAGCTGAGAGAGTTGGGGTTGTTCAGCCTGGAGAAGAGAAGGCTCCGGGGAGACCTTATAGACCCTTCCAGTACCTGAAGGGGGCTTACTGGAAAGACGGGGAGGGACTCTTCATCAGGGAGGGTAAGGATAGGACGAGGCGTAACAGTTTCAAACTGAAGGAAGGGAGATTTAGATTGGATATCAGGAAGAAATTTTTTGCTGTGAGGGTGGTGAGGCACTGGCCCAGGTTGCCCAGAGAAGCTGTGGCTGCCCCATCCCTGGAGGTGTTCAAGGCCAGGCTGGATGGGGCTTGGAGCAGCCTGGTCTGGTGGGAGGTGTCCCTGCCCAGGGCAGGGGGGTGGAACTAGATGATCTTTAAGGTCCCTTCCAATCTAAACCATTCTGTGATTATACGATTCTATTTTGGTCAACTTCTCAAACGGAACCATTTTAGAAAATCAGTATTATCCACATTCCCTCATTAGTCATTTTATATACAGATTATCCACTTTTTCACTCAAACCATACTTTAACCTCCAAGTAAGCAAACTCTTAACATCTTAAAGTTTTGTCTTTTCCAGATTTCTTTTTCACGTTTTAGTTAAAAAATAAAGCTCGACTTCCATGATGAATTGGAGAGTGCTGCTTCTGAGCTTACAGTGCTTTTGCTGAGCAGGGAAACAGCTGCCTGCAGAGAAGTTCAGCTTTTAACTGACTCAGAAAAGGGCCACCATCCAAAGCCACTAAGTCAGTAACAATCTTTTTAACCAATTTCAAGCAGGCCAACAAAACAAAACAAAACAAAACAAAACAAAACAAAATCACTCAGGACAAAACCATACAAGACACCAAACTCTCTTCACTTCCACAGCATAAGAAAGCTGCACTCTTTAAAGGCTGAAGCTCTGAAAGGGTGCCTGGGATTTGATGCACAGGTCCTCCTGCCAGTGGGGATTTGGCAGCCCCATCAATTAGCAAGAAAAAAAGGTAATATGATCTCTCAACAGACAAACAGTGTTTGGTAAAACCTGTGTTATCTTTTTCTCAAGTGGCTGGAAGAGTCCTCTACTCTGCTGGAGGAGCAGCTCATGGTTCGCTATTTTCTGTCTGACCGCATTTGCCACATTTCTGGAGTCCTAAGTAAGCCAAAACAAGCAGAGCAAAGCTGACAGCAGCACCCCCACTCTGTGAACCTATAAATCTGGCATGGACAAAGAAATTAGACGAGAGAAGTAAAAATCTCTTTTAAAAGGAAAGTTCTCCACACAGAAAAAATATTTTACAAGTAGATCTGAAGAGGACAAACCACCCAGCCCAGATTTCAGTTGGACTTTTGACAGAGTTGGAACCACAAAGAAAAGCAGAGCGGATTGCCCTGAAAAGTGGCAGTCATTGTCTGCTGACGGGGAAATCGGTAATTAATAGCCATTTGTATCTGTCACTTTGGTGCTCTGTATCCCAGCAACCCGGAGTGGAGAGAAAGGTTACGGCATCCAGCCATCGGAGATGCTCGTATCTGCTGTGCCCACTCACACACCGTGAGGATGTCATTCCTTACGAGCCCTTTGGTTGGCATATATTGCTATTAATGTCAACAGGAGCCTATGTGAACATATGAGGACCAAGATGTAGCTTCAACAACCATCAGTGGTAAAGTGACAAGTATGGGAAAGGTTGTCCAAACATTTATAGCAACCTCCCAGCCCTGGCATCCACAGGGAACCGTCTTCAGCTGCAAAAGGGAAAGGGCTGGATCACCTGTAACTCTGTGCGACGCTGAGTGCCCTGCACCCACCAAGAAACCAGAAGTCCTGCCACACTACAGCGACCCACAGTCTACAGCAACCTCCTTCCCACTGAAACACGGAGCAAAGACTTTGTGTATGTGGCATTAGTAAGGGAGAAGAGGAATAAGAGCAGCAAGGGATTATCATTACTGTGTCTGGGGCAGGGGTGTCCACACCCCTAGAGGGCAAGAGAAAAGCGACCAGTGGGACCTGTTTCTCCCCACCTCACCCCACAAGAAGAGATCCCTCTGGGGCAGGAACCACCTCCAAGAGGAATCACACAACTCGGGCAAGAAGGGTGAAGAGCGGGAGAGAAAGCTCCATCCCCATTCACCGTTCCTGAAATGGCCCTGTGAAAAGGTTTAATAGCAACATGACCTTCGTTGATTTCACGGTATTTTTATGCTATCCAACTTACTAAAGTCTTCAGGTCTATCACTCACCATCACTCCCTTATCTAGCTGGGAATACACAGCATGACTAGACATATAAGGACAGACTGAAGACAAGGTTTATTATAGCCTGGAACTGCTCCCACATCCTCATAATTTTAATGTATTTTGGTCTTACAGCATCTTATGACACTGTTGCAAAGCCAGCTATAAAAAGAGCAGCTATGTGTTTTCATGGTGAAGAAGCTACAACACAGACACAGAAATGAGAGCACGGGCTGTAAGTGAGAGATGGAGGGAGAGAGGGGAGGACACAAAGCAGTTCCGGAAACCCCTGAATTCAGTGCAAAAACTTCCCCTGCCTTCAGCACACTTCGAATCCATCCTCCTTCACTGTAAGTTAAGGGCGATTTGCATTTCAGGCTTTTTTTAAATAAAAACCTAAAAATGTTTGCTTCAGAGCTCAAAGCTGTCCTGGAGTTCATCTGAGGAGAGAAGCTTTCTCATTTCTTATCAACTACAAGGACAACTTCAATGCTTTTCAGGATTGCCACACTGCAATTTGCAAGTATCTATGAATTTCCAGGCTCCTACTCCAACTTGGCTTCACTTGTGGTTTCTTATCAGTTTCCTGTTAGTAGTAAGAGTTTCCTTCCTTGGATTTCCCTAATGTGATTTTTTTAAAAACTCCAAAGCATGATTCAATAAGCAGATTATAATTCTGTTCCTTTAGCTTGACTTTAGTCCTGTAAAAGTCAAAGCGAGAGAAAAAATTATAAATTCAACTTGTAGCATGCCAGACTTGAGATCTTACTTAAACTGGTGAAAGTGTTCTCTAAAACAAGAGTCAATTGTTTACTAAAACCAAGGGTATCTATATATAGAACATTTCTACATTAAAAAAATGTAAATTCTCTGTAAATGTAAGGCTATAAGAAAGCAATGAGAGCTTCAAATGTAATATCATAGCTTGAGTATAAATGTAAAGCTTTCACCCCACATCTAGAAACCACTTTTCATTTAAATCTTTGGTATTATCACCAAGTTATCCTTCAGCAGAACAGAATCTGGTTGCCAATATTTGTCTTTCTCTATCTTCGTTGCCTGTGTTCTTGTTCTTTAAACAAATGACTCGCTCTATTTTGATAGCTCCTATCTACAGTAACGGTCTGTAAAATGACCCCTGGTACATTTACATCCAACTTCACAAAACTAAACTTCTGCTCCGAAGAGCAAGCAGTGAAAAATGTTAAATCACAAAGATTTCTGCAACTCTCTTGATTAAAAGAAATTTCTTTGGTTCAAAGTCACCCTGCTACTTCTTTACTGAAGCTACAACTTGTCGCAGTGCTTTTGTCCTAGAACATGCATTCTTCATCAAACTCAGTCAAACTCAGTATCAAAATGCAATTTCATTTGCACCACTGAAGTCAATGGAGTTTCCTTACAGCTTGATCCAATAGCACATTTCAAAGAAAAGAGGAGAAAAAAAAAAAAAGCTATAGGCTTATGAATAGCAGAAATCTCCCCCAGCTTCCTTCAGGATTGATTCTCAAGGTTAATTGGTCTTTTAAGTACAGATGACTTGCAGGAGCTGGCTCTTTATCTCTGTATAAAGTTCAGTTCATAAAATCATTTCTAAACCCGACTGCGCTATAGCAGAGGAGGAAACACAAGGCTAGTAGAGAAAGGAGCTAAATGGAAGGATTAAGGAGAAAGAAGAAATAAGAACTAATAAGATGGAGGCAGAAGGCAAGATCCTCGCTGCCAAAGAGGAGGTAGGGGGCCGTTTTAACTGTAAGGAACACATTAGAAAGAAAAAGAAATATATTAGCTATCGTATTATACATTCACAGAGTAAACTAGGCACAGGCAGGTAATATTGAAGCATGGTTATATGATAAACTAGGCACAGGCAGGTAATATTGAAGTATGGTTATATGAAGTCAACAGAACAGCTCACGTTTATGGTTGGCTTCATCTTACAATACTGAATTTTACATTGAACTGTTTCTCCTACAGCAGATTTTTTTCTTGTTTTAGCTTTCCTCGCTGTTTCTGGGCAGTGGACAAAGGCAGCAGGTAGAACAGGCTGTTTGGCTGCAAAACACAACATCCTCAGTGGAACTAGGATGCATTTTCCTGATTAATTTAATGATCCTGAAACCTAAACACTGCCTATAATTGGGCCTTCATCTCCACTGTTGTGAGAGGCAGACTCATTAAAGTCTTTCTGGCTTCAGACACTGGCGGGAGCTGTATGTCAGGTGGGGATGAAGCTTTCAGCCCTCGAGCAGCCTTAGCAACACGGGGTGCCATCACAGCTGGACCTAAATGGATGCACACTTCATGCCAGCCACAACAGGCTGCCGGATGCCTGGATCCACCACGGCACATACAGGTGCTTTGATAAGGCAACGTGAAAAAGAGTTAAAAGCTGTGTCGAGATTGTTTCATTAATTGTTTGTTTCAGTAATTGTCTTCCCTGCATTGGCGAGGATTTTTAAAAGACAGCAGTTCCATCAGCAGCGTTCCTCAGGACACTTGTATCTGATTTAGAAAGTCTAAATCATAGAATGATAGAATCATAGAATGGTTTGGGTTGGAAGGGACCTTAAAGATCATCTAGTTCCACCCCCCTGCCCTGGGCAGGGACACCTCCCACTAGACCAGGCTGCTCAAAGCCCCATCCAGTCTTGCCTTGAACACCTCCAGGGATGGGGCAGCCACAGCTTCTCTGGGCAACCTGTTCCAGTGCCTCACCACCCTCACAGTAAAGAATTTCTTCCTAATATTCAATCTAAATCTACCCTCTTTCAGTTTGAAACCATTACCCCTTGTCCTATCATTACACTCCCTGATAAAGAGTCCCTCCCCATCTCTCCTGTAGCCCCTTTAGGTACTGGAAGGGGCTCTAAGGTCTCCCTGGAGCCTTCTCTTCTCCAGGCTGAACAACCCCAACTCTCTCAGCCTGTCCTCACAGCAGAGGTGCTCCAGCCCTCTGAGCATCTTCGTGGCCCTTCTCTGGACCTGCGCCAACAGGTTCACGTCCTTCTTGTGCTGAGCACTCCAGAGCTGGACATAGTACTCCAGGTGGGTTCTCACCAGAGCGGAGTAGAGGGGTAACCACTAAACTAAGTAGAGTGGTAAATCCACTCCAGCTTCCCAGAAAAATATTTTTATGCCATGCCTTTTCTCCCCAGGAGGAAAGAAGAGTCTTGGAAAGCCTCCATCATTGCCACCACAGGATGCAGAGATGGACCCGGGAGCCCAGCAACCAGTCCCAGTCAGCCTGGTCCTCTCAAAGGGGTCACCCAGTTAGAAGTGAGATGTCCTCATCTCATGCTGTCAGTATTTCAGGTGGTTCAGCTTCAACTCAGCGCTCAGGGGGCCATAAACAGCAGAATAAAACTGATGTCGCATTTTCCCTCTCCATTATAATCACTTACAATCTATTTGAATCTGAATTGAATTTTTGAATTTAATTTGAATTGAGTTTAAATCAAATTTGAATTTGAATTGAATTTTTCCCTGAGCTATTTGTTTACACCCTTCAACACTGGTATCTTTTATTATTTCTTCAGGAAAAGCCACCAGGAGACAGACTGGCACTTTCTGTCACCAAACTGATCTTTTTCACTGTGCTACTTGACAAATTTAGTCTGTTGTGTTGTCACCCTATATCCCTGGATCTCTTTAGACATTCCTTATTTCCAGGTTTCTGCTTTCCACTGAACATGTCTTTTAGATTATTTTTACTACAGATACTTGAATTATTCACTGGAAGTCATTTTTTCTGGTTAATATAATCCTCCCTTCTCCAACAAGTCATTAGAAAGTCATTGTTTTTATTATTGGTGGATATTAGCTAGTGTGCAGGAACCGAGTCATTTGGGAGAGCGTTCTCACTTGCAGTTACACAGTAGAGCTCTCCAGTATGTGTCAACATTTCCACATCCCCCATTTAAATCCAAAATATAAAGAATTCTTCTAGTATCCAGCCCAACCTCAGATGTAAGCATGTATCTGTAGGGGGACGATGGACTGGGGGCTAGGATCTGCATACTCCCCTACCAGTTGCCTGCCCTGGTCCGTGTTGTATTGGACCCTTTACAGGAAAGATGGAACTTTGAAAATTAAAATTATGAAACATGCATGTGGACAAAAAGCTGTCTAAATGTCCAGGAACAGCTTTTGGAAGGGATGTAAGAAAGAAATGGATTTCCGTTGCAAATTTGGCCAATGCTGGCTCAGTCTCTTTCTGAGACTGAGCAATTCTGCTGTTAAGACACAATTCACTTTTTCTGTGTGTACACCTAAAATCCTAAACAAAAAATAATGCAAACACTGAGGATGTAAAAATAATTTATTGGATGGTCTGTCACTGTTACATATTTAGTAATCAAATATCTCCATGCCATGAATTATTCCTTTTTCCTCAGTGTTTCCTATACCTACCAGTTTAGCACCATCTACACAGTTTGTGAGGATAGTTGAAACTTACCCTTACCAAAGGAAATGTTAAATAGAACTGCTTTTTTGCTCTGCGAACTAGTTACCCTGCTATGAATCTCTGCCTGGACGTGTCATTGCTTTATTTATAGCTCCTCGGCCACTTATCAATCCATGCGATAGGATTCAAAGCACAGGCTGAATTTGGTTTATGAGCAGTTTCATTGCAATACGATAGCAAGTGCTTTATCACAGGACGGGCATAAATAACGTGAGCTGTAGTCACCCTCATCTACTGATTTGTCTCTATCAGAAAAAGCAATGAAATTTGTCTGACATCATTTGTTCCAGTGAAATCCATGATTTTGCTATTTGCTAGATAACGATTTTCTCTCCTCCATTATTTGTTACACTGTTTTAGTCAGGCTGATGGGCCAGTAATAGCCAAGACTGGCTTTTTTTTGAAAAACAGAACAGCATTATTTTTTTCCATTTCTTAGAATTTTCCATTACTCATTATTGTACCAAACTCTTTATATACACTAATTGAATGGTTTTTTTCTAGATTCAAATCAGCCTTCCAATTATTGTACAAGCTCTTCACCACTTTCTAATTATTTTCCATAAAGGTATTTTGCAGCTGAGTACCCCTTCATCATAAAATACTTACAACATTATCAGTAATAGAGTTAGTGTTAAGTAAACATTTTCTCTTCTCTGGGAATCTAAAATCTCTCTCCATTTCCTTGATATATTTTGGCCAGTATCACCAGCCAACATCACCTATTTTATATAATATATATAATTCCTCATTTTTGTTTGCTATTTTTCCCGTATTAGTCAGAGATGCCTCTTTCTGTGTTCATATGGTTGTTTACTTTTCTCAGTGCAGATATTTTTATCCCCACTGTTTTGATAATATCATTGCTTTTATTTCATTTTCTGAAGAGCTCTGGTTAGCTGGTCCATAATATGTTAAGAAAAACCTTACTTCCTTTACTGCCACTGGATTTTTTCAGCTACTTCCCAGTAGCCCCAGTCCCAACAAGGGCACAGGCATGCTACAGAGAAATGCCCAATGCCCTGCCCTCGGCACCACTGCCCACAGAGCACTGCTTATCAGCCCAGCAGAGGACTCCACCCGTGCTCAGGTACCACCACAATCATGACCAGGATCATCAGCGGATCAGGTTCTGCAGTCTAGTTTGCTCTGATCGATCTTTGTTTTGTTTAAGAAGAATTTCGAAGTCTTGCTGCATACACAGCTCGTAGGAAAGCATCCTTTTGGAGTTATCAACTGCATGTTGCAACACCCCATATCAAAAAGTCCATTGAATTAGATCACCAGAGAAAAAATACTAAATGATAAAAGCAGCACAATGCAGACTCCAGACATTCTTTTCCAGCCATTCCCACCCTATGCTTCATGATGGAAAATGCACGCAACTTGAAGAAAATTAATGTGCAGCTGTCCAGGAAAATTTGGAAACATTAATATGAGGCTTTGAGCAACCTGGTCTAGTGGGAGGTGTCCCTGCCCATAGCAGGGGGGTTGGAACTAGATGATCTTTAAGGTCCCTTCTAACCCGAATCATTCTATGATTCTATGATTACTTGAACTAGGTGGCTTTCTTGCCCCTGGTTTTCATTTTAGACACCCGTAGCTAACAGTTTCACTATATCCCAGTCTGTCTGCATTACTTTAGCCTGCCAAAGAAATTATGACTACTGAAATCAGTGGAGTTAGGCTATCAAATCCATCAAAGACTGGACACTGGCTTACAAAAGAATACGGCAGAGATTATTATTCATGGCAAGAACGTACATAGCTTCTAGGCTAATGGAGACTCTCTTCCCACTGATTCAATAGCATCTAACCTAATCCAAATAAAAATATAGCAGGAATTTTTGACGGAAACAATTTCTTGAGTCATGTTTTCTAACATGATGAAACTACTGAGCAGCGATGATTGCCCACAACACCATCTACTCAGTATGTCTGAATCTGTGCCTTCCTCTCAGAAGCAGCAGCCTTCCTTTAGCAACACGTGCTTCCTTCATTAAGGATGTACAGAGCCAGACACAATGACTAATGGCCTCTACTCAACCAAGTCATCCCACTGACTTCAGAGAAATTACCCATGTAAGCCAGAGTTGCGGAAAAACACCATTTCTCATCAACTGATGCTTTCAAACATATTAATCTTACTACAGCTGCTCCCTTTTTAAAATTGTTAAAAGATTTACTGATGAAGAAACTGAGTTATCTAGCAAAGACTGACAACCTCAAAGCTGTGGACTTCCCTTTGCCCATGTAAAAGAATGGGAAGCCCTGTGGTAAGGTCTTTCTATGGCACAAGTGGGTCTGAGCATCCCCAGTTTAATATGGATTAGCAAATCCTTCTTTAAGTGATATGGTCCCCAGACGACATTCATCACTAAAAGCTGCATCCCTTTTGTTTAGTGACCTGCTCCAGTACTTCTGTCATGGAACTAAAGATTCGGCATCCACAGCATCCACTGTCCCAGAGCCTGGAGAAAGGGAATAGACAAAGAGACAGATGCCTTTTCCATGAATTCTGGAGTGTCTTTCTTAAGGTCTGTAGGACTGGCAGGACTAATCCTTACCCACATCGACTCCTCCTACTAGAGACGCTTGACATTTTTTGCCTGCTGCCTTGTTTTTCTCTGCAATACCACCAAGAAGATGCAGGAAGGACATGCTCAACCCCACACTCATTCAGAAATTGAATTTGCTGCTGAGAATTTAATTATGGATAGTAATCAACGTAGCAAACTGGGATGCGACCAAGTGTGAGACAGGGGTAAGTGCAAAGTATAAGCACGATACAGCAGCACATCTCTTCCTACACGTTACACTTTATGTGCACCCACAATTGAAGCACTTTATAACACACAGGGTTGATATTATACCACCTAAAAAGAATGTGCTTTAATTACCAATAAATGACCACTTCGGTCGACCAAAAATAATGGGGTTTTTTAATCAAATTTTATCACGTCCTCCAAAACATCATTTCTACAAAGTTTGGTGCAGCACACTAGTTTTAACATGATTTTCACTAATTAAAATGTATTAACATTTTCGAAGCACACATTACCCTTTACGTACAAGAGCCATTTCTATTCCCAGAAAAGATCATTTTACCTTGACATTTCTAATTAAATGAAAAACGTTGCTCATAGATAAATAATAAATGAGAGTGCAGATGCTCTTTTCTGCATGGCAGAAGGGAATCAGGAATTACTCATAACTATGTATCCAAATGAAACTACTAGACCTGTCCACAACATGCACATCTGGGTACCGCAACAACTAGAGAGTCACTGACTCATTTTCCACCCATTTTTTTCGAATACCCCATCTAACTGTATGCTTTTCTTTTTCTTCCTGAGGAGTCCTGTGATGAGTAAGTACGATGAAAATGTACATCTAAGAATGAATGCTGTTGCTCTTTGTGCTGCAGGTGGTTTTGGTAGTCACCTTAAGTTCAACATAAGTTGTATGTTTTTCCCTGAATACAGAAAACTGCTATAAGTAACCAGAGATATTTCCATCATTTCACCAGCCTGATCACTCATAATCGTATAGAAGAGCGAGTCAGGACTGTGACTTTCTATTAAATGTCTGGGAGGGTCGAAGATAACTGGCTTATAAACATCCCGAGTTTCACTCTCCTGGCGATTTCACAAGACAGACTTCAGGCTTTGGCTTTGCATTAGGAAAAGGCACGTTCATTAGTGTTTACAGCAAGCACTGGGAATGGGGCTTACAGCTCCTGATCCTCCTTCTGCCACCAGCTTGAGCTGTTGTGTGGCTTTGAGAAAACCACTGGGCCTCCCACTTAAATCTCTGCATCTCTAATACCTTAAAAGCATACTCTTTTAAAGCTCTTTTTTACAGGACACAGGTATTACAAGATACAAGTCTATGTGCACACACAGGTTTTTTAATATCCTAATATCATAGAATCATAGAATGGTTTGGGTTGGAAGGGACCTTAAAGCTCATCTAGTTCCCCCCCCCTGCCCTGGGCAGGGACACCTCCCACTAGACCAGGCTGCTCAAAGCCCCATCCAGCCTGGCCTTGAACACCTCCAGGGATGGGGCAGCCACAGCTTCTCTGGGCAGCCTGTTCCAGTGTCTCACCACCCTCACAGCAAAAAATTTCTTCCTGATATCCAATCTAAATCTCCCCTCCTTCAGTTTGAAACCGTTACCCCTCATCCCCTCACAACACTCCCTGATAAAGGGTCCCTCCCCATCTCTCCTGTAGCCCCCTTTAAGCACTGGAAGGGGCTCTAAGGTCTCCCTGGAGCCTTCTCTTCTCCAGGCTGAACAACCCCAACTCTCTCAGTCTGTCGATGCTTGTGGTTAAGGGCTTGTATGCCCGTGGTTAAGGGCATATGCACAGCAGCATACTGTGCTATGCCTTACTGTTGGAAACGTGGAAAACTCAGAAGCAAGGCACAATTATTTATAGGCTGCTTAACTTCCAGACATGGAATGCAGGTTTCATCCCCATTCATAACCCTATACAGTCAGAGAATAGCTGTCAAACCTAAACAATGCACCTATAATAAAAAAATTCAGATGTAGTCCCCAACTCTCCTGATTGTGTTGGGAGCTTGCGTTGGGAGCGGGACATCCGATGGTCTGAATCGACCCCTCTGCTCTGGAAATCATGATGGCAGCTCTCGTGCCCACCGTGGCTGCAGCCACCTGCCCACAGCACAGAGCCAGCTCCCGCTCCAGCGGGCAAACACCTTCCCGATGGCATCAGAGGGAGATGGAGCAAAGCGGAAAACGACAGAGTGTGCTTCTCGTGGAAAATTAAGAGAGATCAGCCTTGTTCCTATGAAATGTTAGTAATAAACTGCTAACATTATTTAACACCATTTCATCTAGCCTTACTGATTGGAAAGTTGTTAAGGCAGCAATTTAGGCTTAGTCACAAAAGGGCATAATTAAAATTTCTCTATGGATTCATAGTGAATGGATTCACTAAGTATCCAAAGCACTTCTTATCTGAATGTTCGTTCTTGTTCGGATTATGGAGTTCAACACTCCTATCAATAATTCCAGCTCCTTCTTAACTTACTCAGACAGGGTCAGCGTTTATATTGGACTTTGTGTAAGTCCTTTCCCTCCTCGCAGGCCATGCCAGCATGGGGGAAGGGAGGGAAAACTTATGCAGCGTCATATCTCGTCCAAATAATTAGCTCAAAAACCTGGAGATTGATTCAAAAGGCAACATCCAATAATGGAAGGAGAACGAGCCATCATTAAGCTTCCAGTTTCAGTCGCACATCACTTTATCCTAAAGGCAAAATAACAACAAACGAGGAAACAATTTCCTCTATCATTTTGTTTTTATTACTTCTGCAGTAACAGAGAACAGGACCAGATTTTACCACTACTAGCTCATTCTGTTACTCTGGGAATAAAAAGCAAATACTCTGCTACCCTGCGTAGGAGGCTGAGAAACTGAG
The DNA here is from genome assembly GCA_013398915.1 of Dromas ardeola. Lineage (NCBI taxonomy): Eukaryota > Metazoa > Chordata > Aves > Charadriiformes > Dromadidae > Dromas > Dromas ardeola. The sequence goes on from VYZM01006193.1 coordinate 104,352, forward strand.
ATGCCAATTTTCCTCTTTTGTAGAATTGGAGGAAGAAATTATATCAGGCCATAACGCTGAGTGAAAACAACAGTTTTGACGCTGAAATTACCCAAAGGCGGGAAAATGCTGCCCAATTCTAGAGGTGAAACATTTGAGACAAAACAGTGAGGTCATAATAATTAGAGGCATCAAGGCCTCAAGACATATCTTTAAAAGTACAGCTAATTAATCTCCTAATTAGGAGGTACGGGGTACAAAGTTACTACCTCTCCACTTAGCTGGAGGGCTCAGGGAACACTAGGATCATTTTACGGCAGATATTCCAAACATCTTCCATCCAAGCAAGATGTTTAGGTAGCCCCCAAGCACACAAGCCCTCATGTGCTTTGCTTAACCACCCCCACATGGTGATGGGGCTGCCCAAACCTTAGAGACCGAGGAGGATTGGCACAAAACTGCTCCTCCACAGCTCAGAGCTGCTGATGGTACCTGGGGCACAGCACATCTCCGGACAGGCAATAACCACAGCACAGCATCCAGGATGGCGGGGAGAGCAGTGAGGAGACACCACCCATCAGGGTCCAGCACTGGGGTCAATGTTAATCATGGGGACATTTGCATGGCTAAAAATCAACCACTCAAAGAAATGTAACTAAAACCAAAACTTTGAAGAAGCTTCAGTCCTTTGGGATTTTCCTAGAAACTCCATTTGGGTCTCTTTATTTTCTTCACTCTGAACGTGAAAATGAAAATCTGTTTGAATTGAAAATATATAAACCCTGAGAGAGTTCAGAATTTGTACTAAATATGGACAGGATTAGGGCAGAAGTTCAGGGGTTTGTCCAAATGAAAAAAATAACATGGTAATATTTTAACAGGAGTCAAACTTCTTGTAAAAATGCAAACTTGCCCTAAGATGCTTGGTTTAGACCTACAAGCCAAAAGTTGACCGTCTTTGCCTGTACTTCTTGGCTTATATCTGTCCATCGGGTGCAGGCAGCTCCAGTACATTGGGGAATGTAGTGCTCAGTCACATCACCACCAGAGAACCCCATCTTTAAGGCCCGGTTTTATAGCTCCAAGCCAGGCTCTCACCTAGGTACAGACTTTCACGCTATGGTTTTGGAAACTTTAAGGACACACCGTAACAACAGATGAAAAACCAAGCATAAGGCTTTCAGAGACCAGTCTAAATCCACTCTCACTTCAATCAGTAGCAGAAATTCCACCCATTTCAACAAAATTAAACCAGACCAACATCAAATCTTTTTAAAACCCTTTCCCCCCATCTCCCCAGAACTCAAGACGTGGGTTGGGGAAGTCCCAAGCACAAATACAGGCTGGGTGGAGAATGGATTGAGAGCAGCCCTCAGAAGAAAGACTTGGAGGTGTTGGTTGATGAGAAGCTCAACATAAGTTGTCAACGTGCACGCGCAGCCCAGAAAGCCACCCGCGTCCTGGGCTGCATCCCCACGGTGTGGCCAGCAGGGCCAGGGAGGGGATTCTGCCCCTCTGCTCCGCTCTGGTGAGACACCACCTGTACTGCGTACAACTCTGAGGCCCTCAGCACAGGAAGGACATGGACCTGTTGGAGCAAGTACAGAGGAGGCCACAGAGATAATCAGAGGGTTGGAGCACGTCTGCTATGGGTTTGTTCAGCCTGGAGAGAGAAAGCTCTGGGGAGACTTTGGAGCCCCTTCCAGTACCTAAAGGGGGCCTACAGGAGAGACGGGGAGGGACTCTTTATCAGGGAGTGGAGCGACAGGCAGAGGGGAGATTTTGATTAGATATTAGGAAGAAATTCTCTACTGTGAGGGTGGTGAGCCCCTGGCCCAGGTTGCCCAGAGAAGCTGTGGCTGCCCCATCCCTGGAGGTGTTCAAGGCCAGGCTGGATGGGGCTTGGAGCAGCCTGGTCTAGTGGGAGGTGTCCCTGCCCAGGGCAGGGGGGTTGGAACTAGATGATCTTTAAGGTCCCTTCCAAACCATTCAATGATTTTTTTCCATCATTAAAAAATCCACCATAATCATGCTAAATAAAAGATCCTGAGGAAACTCCAAACCTTGTTTTGACAACGTGCCAAGAAGATACAGCTTTTGCAGGCTGGAGTAGGAGAGGGGCCTGGGCTGATACCACTCCCCATCATATATGCCGGGATCTCAGCTGTGAGCAGGAACGCCGTAGTACCACGTAGCATCAGCTCAGCCCAGGAGCATAGGAATATCATGTTGCGGAGGGCTCGAATGGCCATTTTTCAGAATCAAATGGGAACAATCCTTTCCGAACTGCAACTGGCTATGCATAAATATCTCACATCTGGCATTATTTTTCATTTGTAAAATAAGGCTAAAAGATACTTGCTCTGCTACAGAGGCACTGCAAGAGAATATGTACAGCTTACTGCGAGGTATTGGAATATTGCAGGATGGGGTCCCCATGTCTGTACCACAGACAGTCAAGAACTGGTTTCCCACACAGTCTACAATTATTTAAGGTTTTTTTTCTGATAGCACCAAAATTAATTTTATTTTCTTTTAATTAATTTTGAATTCAACTCAATGACTATTGGCCAGCAGCAATAACATGAATCCTCCTTTTGCATAAACGACAAAGACTTTCTACTCTTAAACACTCTGATCACACACTGTGTTTCGGATGCCAGTGTTGTAAATGAACAGGGTTATACCCTCCCCACCTGCTACTTGCCCCAGCTCATCCCCTTCCAGCCCTCTCCCACCCACAGGATGACTGGCTCACGTAATCCCTCCTTCACCGAAGATGAGCCAACACACCCCTCACACATTTTTAAACTCAGCCCGGAGAGGGGTTGGCAGAGAGATGGAGATGCCCTTTCCAGGCAGTACAACTGCAGCCAGCAACCCTTGTCGCAACCCTTTCTACAAATAACTAGTGCCTTGGAATCCAGCAGTCTTCATTGAATGAATCCAGAGAAACTTTACAAGCAGGAAAACATAAGGAGCTGCCTAGTTAGGAGAATATATAATATGGTATAATATAATTTAGTTTATAACACAAAGTTTTATCATTTTGGTGCAAAAAACAGCCTAGCCAACCTCCGGCCAGCCAGTCTCCAGGATGAGGGAGCAGTTCAAATGCTGCAATGGGCTGCATTACCCATCCCCACCTCCCCCTTCCCTACAGCCCCTGCTCCTGCCAGGACAGGAGGTACCCAGTTCTCACCTGACAGTGTTCCACCACGCATTTACTTGTTGTTCTTCCCAAACCCTGGGACACGTCTAATATTTTTCTAACCTTTGCAAACATTGCTATATGTCAATTTGCCTTTCAGGATTCCCAGCACCAGCCCTATGTGTTTCTAATACACACTGATTCAGCTGTAATGCTTAAACCACTTGGGGTCTTGCTCTTTTGATCCATAGGACCTTTCTCAAAAGGTTTTGCAGTCAAAATACCACATTGGATTTGATTGTAAGGCCAGATTTTACCATTTCTGGCCTTAAATAACAATTGCTTTGGAGGAGGTCAGCTACTTTGACACCAGCATTGTCTTTGGTGCAGAGTAAAGAAATTGGTGTGATCATTTTGTCACGGCTTTCCCATAGAATTCTTTAAAACACTTTACCCTTTGTAAAAAAGATGCCAAATGCAATAAGCCACAGATAGACCTTACTCATAATAGACTTGTCAGAGGCACATTGGCTTACTACAGGGTAGCAGCATGTCATCTTCTGTCTCTGTGAACTGTAACACCGAGCACTTCCACAGCCTTTCATCCTCATAACGCTCTACAAATATTAAAAGAGCACAAAGGAGAGTTCAGAGCCTTCCCTCTTGAACATTAACCTCAATGAAAATTAATTCACTGAGGGTAAGTCCCTCTCATTTCTGCGTTTTCTTCCCAGGAGTGTGTCAGTGGACTATTTGGAAAGCAAATATTAAATCCTTCAACACGAGATGGCAACTCCACCACCCAGTGAGAGCACAGAGCCAGAGGGCAAACCTCATGTCACACCGCACCAAGTTTCAGTTTTGGCTCCCCAAGAGTCAAAGCATGCTCTCGAACGCATTCACAGTGTCCACACATCACACCCCTCGTACACCTTCAAGACACAACTTCCCCAGCTCTCTAACTCTGCTGCTGTCCACCATCATTGCTGGACAAACACCAGCAGAAGAGGGATGGATCCACCTCGTCCAATTTCAGCCATCTACATGGTGGGAGTTCTTGTGTGGTCAGCAAGCACATGCGGAGGGTGGACTTAGGACAAGATAGGGTGGGATGCAGGTTGGAGACGGCAGTGTTGCCCACTGGAGAAGCACCGCTCAGGGAGGTAAATCCCACCCCATTTCACATAGTAAAAGAAGCCAAACAACTCAGATTCTAAAACAACATGTTGTTTGCACATGTTCATTGAGACTGGGGTTTTCTTTAACAGAAAACCTGACTGTTACACTCCGAAGGGGCAGAAGTGGTTGACCCTTTCAAACACTGCTTTTAAAACCTTGCTTCACACCTTAATTACCCTTTAACATTGTGGTTCCATCTCAGTTGACCAGTCTTTCTTCTCAGGGAGCTCTTCAGTGTCATTTATGCAGGCCGAGGTTAAGTCCACAACCAAAGCAAATCCTAATCCTATTTATCCTAATGATTCCCGTTATCACATCACTTGCCTTTCTTCACCACAGCCATCATGTCCCTTTCTCACAAGAGGAGGAGGAGTGTGAGACAACAATGGGGTAATGAAACACAAGACTGTCCTAAAGGGCCACTCTGTATAAAGCTTCACGAGCAAGTTACAACAGAGCCCAGGAAGTGGGCAAGTTTGAACACGACATTATGTTCATGTTCAGACCTGGGTCCAGCCTTCAGAAGCAAGGGCTGCAGTGAGGTGTGTCCACCCAGTCGGGCTCCACAGATTGGAGGGAGGACTCCCCACTCTTCAGTGGTTCCCTCCTATGAGAGCTCAGTTTCCTGCACAGCCTGTAGCAGAGACTAATAATACAGACATTAAGATTTAAATCATGGCAGGAAAGGCAGAAAACCCTCCTTTGACCCAGGCATCCCTCCAGACTTCCAGGCTCTCCTGGTGATCAGGAAGACATTTCTGACGAACTCAGAAATTCAGGGTTTGGGTTGTGTAGTTTTTAACTCTTCAGTCTCAAAACCTAACAAATTCATCTGCCAATCTCTGCTTTTTCTCAAAAAGATTTTAGACAAGGATAATCAGGAAATCGTATTTTCTTCAATAAGCTCCTAAATCCTCTGAAAAAAACAGTCAAATTAAAGAAAAAACTGAAGAAGATGGTGGTAAAGGATGTTTATAAATATATTTATCTTTGTTGTCCTAATGTTATTGAGTCATCCAGACTTTTAGTCACCCAGCAGTAATATTGGGACAGGTCTGATCCAGTTCCATAAAGTGAATATTTTTCCATTAACTGCAATAAGCTTTCTATGAGTTTTTGCCATTTTCCTCTTATATTGACAAACTATATTTATTTGGATGTAAAAGTGAGAATGACTTTTATTACTACCAATCTATACGTGGCAACTGTTTTTTACTATACATGATGAGAATCTTACCGCTTAAGGCTTATCCACAAAGGGCTGGGTTTGTGTGGTTGTGGGTTTTTTTCTAAGAGTCTCACTCACTACAAGCATTTCAATGCACATGCAATAATATTTGAAGTTTAATGAACACACGCACAACTTGCTTCATCGCTAAACGTCTTCAGTGATACTCTCACTACCTGTGGCAGCACATCTGTGATTATTACACACTACCCCACAAATATTCACCCCACTGCCTCATATCACTTTCCTTCTGCACAGCAAGAATCAACTTTTCCAGGAGTTATCAGATACCACAGTTTCCAGCCTTTTCAATGATGATGCCTTTTTCTGAGGTTATCTCTTCCAAAGTAGAAAGCCCTTTTTCAATACGCAATAAAAGTATTTCAAAACAATAGTTTTTTTTCACTTCTTAGTCTTTGTGACAAGAGTTTTTCAGGTCACTTACTGCATGTGCAAGTTTGTGGCGAAGAACAGGGTCACGGTGGTACTGGGCACATCTTCACCTCAACCCAAAAAGACCAATCTCTTAAAAGCCTTGCTGAAGTGGGCTCTCAGGTCTTAAACCTGCAATATTGAAGCCAACTAGCTTGAATGATCAGGCATTAACAGAGATGTTAGGCTTAAGGAAAAAATGCCAGGTTTAATGCCAATATTCATGATCCCACAGAGGCCCATCAAAAGCAGAATTAATGGGCTACAGCTTTTTAACTATCAATACTTAAGCATCCTACTCATAGCTTAAGTACTTGCTTTGTTAACTACTGGGGATCTACACCTTATTCACTCTTTTATATCAATAAAAAAGGTAAAAAGAGGTATAGTGTCTCACACTCTTGATTTGATAGTATTTTCCTTCCCCCACTCTCATAAATTTCTACCTACAAAACTATAAAGGAGAAAACTCACTAAATCCTCATGTTTTGTTGTTTGGTATTTGACTGTCAGAGCACAAAGCAAATAAGCAGCCTTGCAGAGAAAATGATGACACACTGACTCCATGTGCCACATTAAGCATTGGAACAGGCTGCCCAGGGAAGTGGTTGAGGCACCATCCCTGGAGGTATTTAAAAGACGGGTAGACGTAGTGCTTAGAGATATGGTTTAGTGATGTTTTTTGTCCGAGTTAGGTTGATGGTTGGACTACATGATCTGAACGGTCCCTTCCAACCTAGGTGATTCTATGTTTCTATGATTCTATGATTTGCGAGGAATTTTCACATCCTGCTTTAGCCAAGAGCTGCAGGTGATGTCCCTGCTGACTATTGAAGGGTCTTCCAAGACCACCAACGTGATGACACTCGTCTGCCTTCCCTATGGCAAGGAAAGCTTTGGGTAGAGGTGGAAGATGTTCCCCAAAGTTCTCCAAGACACCAGGTGTTCAGGTACAGTCCACGTGCTGTGGTCCCACCAGGATGGATGGTCCCCAGCTGGCCGGGTGCCCCTCGCCTACTCTCTACCGCACTAACAGAGCAGTGTCCAGACACATCGGCAGAGAACTGTTTGCATAAGGTCACTCCCATACACACAAACAAGCTTTTGTTTCCAGGAAAGTAAATTTCAGTGCCTATTATTCACAAACATCAACTATACAGTACGTCTTATGCAAACATTGTGTACATATGGACACTAGATAAAGACACCCACAGGATCTCAGCACAGCACACTCTATTTCACACACGCTAGCACTGTGTAATAAGCCAAAACATTCTCCAAGAACAAGATTCATGTTTCACTGCAAATATGGTTAGGCTTTTTATTCAGAGCTACACAGTTATTACAGTTGAGAAGGCCTGACAGTATCAAAGTTGATCAGAGTTCTAATTATAACTTTTAATATGCTGGATTTTATTCATTCCTCCTCCTTTTCAACCTTGATGTTTTATTCCCAGCTTTTCAAGGCTTAAGACTCGTAAATGAAAAGAGAAGCTTCTGGATTTTTGAGTATAGATGTTGCTGACTGTTGCCTATTCAGAAGGCAATCTGCACAAAAAGAGTTCAGGGTACAACTATTTAATAGCCCAGAAGCAAATCCCAAGCAGGCAATTACCTAAGGTACCTGCAGCATCCCAACAGATGTATTAAAGCCACGGGGAAAACTGCTGAGCTTTTGTTTGTGAAGGAGCCAAGGCCATCAGGAGGTTCCAGACCTGAGATGGACATTAACCAGGTGCGTCAACTGCTTCAAGGCGAGTGAGCAGATCTTGGCCCCAGGTGGCCTCTGCTCAACAGACGCACAAGTTTTCCCCAGGATTCCCCTGGGCACTCAGCTTTCCATCTTCCAAGATAACTTTTTCCTTTTTATTTCTGTCCCTTGCACTCCTTCTGAACCCCTACACCAATGCTGTGCCCAATTTCAGCAGTTCCTTAAGCACCAGCCAAGTGAACCCACTTCTTGTCACGCCTTGTCACATCCATTCTTTATCAGGTGTAAGACAGAACGCTAAATTTGGGTCCTTTTTTATATTCTCAAAATAAAGGACACAGCAAAAACCTCACTTCTGGTGCTCCTGAGATGGTGCAAAGTCAACAAACTAGAACCACATCAGACATAAAACAGCTGAGCAGGGCAAAAATAATTTACCTCAGATGAGGAACTGAGCTGATAATTTCAGTGGGAAAAATACATCTATGTACTTGAGAAAAATGAGACGGAGCAAACGTTAAGGTAAATATTACAGCATATTTATCCATGAGGCTCCTCCAATCTGAGTGAACTATTAAGCGCAATATAAACAGTTTTGGGGCACGTACAAGTGCATCCTGGAGCCTGTGCATCTCCTTCTGTGGGGCCACTACCTCGCTGAGCCACTGCTCTGAACCAAATTTAACTTCTGTAGTTACAGTATCCATAGGGAAAATATATCTTCAAGGATTCGGTTCACAAACTATCACCAAACTGCCCGTCTCGTCCTCACAGGGCTCTCAGCATGTTCATGCGGAGCAGTATAAATGTAATACAATTTTACAAGTTGTCCGCTTTAATCCAGTGAGGACCTGAACTATGGCCAGATTTAATCATCTGAGGAATCAGTGTGGCCCATTTCATTGCGTTTCCTCTCCAGTAGCAGAGTCCCACCGCAGCATCCTGTCCAACCTGCTACACCAATTAAACTTTAAAAAGCATATAAAAGGACACCATCAGTTAGTCCTAAAAAGTCTGCTGAATGCATACAGAACAAAAGAAATATTTTTATGAAAACCCACAAAAAACAGCACAAAATCAGCACCAAACTGATTTAACATTTAAATATTTTTAAAGAACACCAGTCAATGCATTTTTTTTCAACACTGCGCCTGAAGGAAAACCTTTGGTTTACTGGAAGTAAAAGGTTTACATTCAATAATATATCTCAGTTATGTCACAGTATCGGCTCTGCAGTTCACAGAATTCCCTGACCTTAACCCAGCATGGTATTTAAGCATGAACTCCATCTTAAGTAAGGCATTGGTTTTTCAAACTTCAGTGGAATTATTCCTGTGCTTAAAACCAGCCACACGCATGAGTGTTTTGCAAAGCTTCCGCTCCTGCCCCTCTGCTGTCGGTTATCAGTTTCCATCAGGTGTGCGAGTCTGTCATGCGGCACCAGGCAGCAGAAAAATATTAGAAAAGGAACAACGCTGTTATTAGAGGGAAGTCTGGGTGATGCTCATCCTTCTGATTTTGTATCGTTTTTCTGCCCTGTCACCTCCTCTACAATTCCCTACCAAATGCATTTGCTCCACATTTCCTTTTCTCTCTTGAAAGATGTCACTATATGAAAAAATCTCCACCAGCTCTTTGGCTGGGACAGGGCAGGAGCCGGGACAGCTGTAAAGAGCCCAGCCCTCATTTCCTCATCACCGTTGACCCAGGTCTGTGTGCTCTTGTCGTCTTCCTCACCCAAGCCATGGGGATGGATGAGGCTGGCTCACTTCTGAGCTCAGCTTTTCCCTTTCAGACCCTCAGAGACTGAGTTTTATGTACAGCCGGGGAGTGATACAATGTAATGAACCTTCAGCGTGGAAGGGATTACCCCAATATTAACACAAAGGCTCCTCTACCAATATATATAGTCCCCAAAAGAAGAGCGATAAGAGCTACAAGTATTAGTCACTTCTGTGTCAACTCAAATCATTTGCACTCAAAGTTGAACTCACGTAATTTCTTCAATACAGGATTTTAACCACAGCGATCACATTGACAGGCAACATAGAATCATAGAATCATAGACTGGGTTGGAAGGGACCTTAAAGATCATCTAGCTCCAACCCCCTGCCCTGGGCAGGGACACCTCCCACTAGACCAGGCTGCTCAAAGCCCCATCCAGCCTGGCCTTGAACACCTCCAGGGATGGGGCAGCCACAGCTTCTCTGGGCAACCTGGGCCAGGGGCTCACCACCCTCACAGCAAAGAATTTCTTCCTAATATCCAATCTAATTCTACCCTTTTTCAGTTTGAAACCGTTACCCCTTGTCCTATCTTTACATTCCCTGATAAAGAGTCCCTCATGTTTATAACCAGGACTTTAATTGTTACACTTACATATAACATTGCAAAGTAAGGAGTCTGATAATGAAGAAAAGGTGTGCTTCTTTCATTGAGCCTAATTAAACCTTGGGGGGAAGTAAAAACAGAAATATTTTTATTCTTAGGCTTTGCCAAAGCTGCATTCACTCATATGGAAATCACAACCAGATTCCACTTTTTGCAAATACAAATTCAACTCAGGAGTTGTCCTGAGTGTGGAAAAAAATACAAAACCAAAACCCACCAGACTACAGAGAGGTTGTGAACTGTTTCCTTCTCCCATTAGTTGCTTTTCAGTGTATGCTTTGCTGCCAATATCACGCGGCTTTTTATTTGTTTGCTTACCAGATGGCTGAATATTTTCAAACAGGGGGGAAAAAAAAAAAGCAACCCATAGCAAATAAGACATTTTTTACAACTTGTAGCTGAGTCTTCATCAATACTCAACTTTGGAAATGCTGATTTTTTTTTTATGAATATTCCATTAACAAAAAAAACCAAAACAGACAAAAAAGAGACTGATGACACCTGTAACATCAGAGGGAGGTCACGTTTGGGAGGTTTAGCTCAGGAACTTCTGCCTGACTTGCAACCACTTGTGTCAGGATAGGACCATGCCCTTTGTGAGTGCTTAACTGTATTATGTGTCTGAAATAACCCTGGTCATTGAACAAAGCAAGATCGTAAATCACAGACTGACAAGAAAAACATGTAACTGTATATTCTTATGAGGAAGCCTCATCCAATATTGCTCTCTTGGGTTACCTCCAAGCCCACAGAGCCCATTTCCACTGCAAGAATAACTAATAAATAAAACCAAGGACAAGCTAGCAGCCCAAGGCAGCCTGAGCTAAGCAAATGATGGAGAAAATGCGTCTTAGATTTAACTTGGCCATCATCTGTGTTCAGCTCCTAGACTTTTCTCTGTATTCACACCACTAACCCCAGTCAAAACAATCTCCAGTAGCAGGGTCTAGCCAAGCCCTGCTCAGCGCACACTTCTTCTGAAGTCCAGATTTACCCATGGGGCTAAGGCAGCTTTCTAGGCAGCTACAAACCCGAATTTGTTAGCATTTCCAGCAGCCAGATGGTGCCTGGAGCTACAAGCTTCCCTCTCGCGTGGGACCACGGCTGGGTTGAGGTATGAGCTGGGGAGTAACAGCAGTAGGCAGAGCTTTGGCTGTAGCACCATTAAACCCTCTTCAAGGGACAGGGTGATGTGTTATCGCAACGGCTGTATATCAGTCAAATCAATCAGCACTGACTCATCAGCCCACGGAGAGGAGGAAAGGCAGGACAAGGAAGAGATGAGTTTTGCTCAGGCACGGTTCCTGAGCTGTCCCTTGCTATTGATTGCACCCACCAGATATCACCCAGTCTACAATATGAAGAAAAGAAATGCATCCATCACTGGTTTTCCTGCCTGGGTAATGCAGTCAGCCTGGAATCACGCACATTGTAAGCAATCATAAATTGAACACCCGCCTTTTTGCACTGGGAAATTAAATCCAAACACAAGGTCTAGCTTATTTGACAAACAGTTGCAATAAATTACAAGGCTGATCATTACATGCAAGCTTACATGTTAGGTTTAATCCTGCATATATCATAGACAGAAATTTACACTGTCATGAGCTTGGTGTTAATTATTCCCTGGACAGGAAGAGACTCTGCGGTGTGATAGCGTGCCTTTGGTAGGAAGTCACTACAAGGCAAAACAATAAAGCTCTTCACTCACAAATATTTCTCCAGAACTCAGGACCAAGGCTGTGCCCCTGCTGCATTTCCACTGTAATTCAGCAGTTCAGGGGCAAAGATTTAGGTCCCTTCTCCAGTGTAATTAGGTCATTGCAGACACCCAGCTCCACCGCTGCCATGTCCCAGCCTTATCAAAACCTCTGCGGCTTACAGAGAGCTGCAGAGCAGCCTCATAGCTTGTGTAACAGCTAATGGAATTCAGTTACAGTGGAGATTAATTCCACCGATGGGTCCAGGTTCATTTTATTTTGCTTTAGATAACTAAGAGTTGAACATCCAACTGACATAAGCCAGAGTCTCTCTGTAGCAAGTGGAAAAAGATGGCCACATTCAGCAGAAAAATCACACCATGCTCCCAGGATGGGAAAAATTAGTCTCATAGAATCATAGAATCATAGGGTTGGAAGGGACCTCTGGAGATCATCTAGTCCAACCCCCCTGCCAGAGCAGGGTCACCTTAGAGCAGGTAAAGGGTCTCGAAGGTCTCGAAGGGTGATTGTCTGTGTCTTGACAACTGGACATTTAGGTCAGACTAGCTGCCTAACTGGTACAGTTAAAGGCGAGATAAGTCCTTTTCATGGTGTGAAATGCTGGTTCTGTCCGGTGCTTAGCTACTTCCACAACACCAGGATCACACGCTTGTGCTATCCATGGATTACTGGAGCAAGGCTTCCGTTCACACTGATTTTCTGCTGTCCTGAAGAACTACAAGGGTGCTACACGCCCTCCTACCATCGTAGGTATTCAAGTAACCATACCCAGTTATAGTCATCCCATGACAAGACTGCCTTCATTCATCTTTATTGTCAAACTAGAGGACTACTGTGGGAGTTCATCCACAGTTTCTACTGCAATGTCCCATCCGGTGCTGCCTTTCAAGGCCAATCCATGCCAGGGAGCATGCTAAAAAACCTTGGGGTGATCTGGACAGTTGGAGGAACAGAGTTCTTTGGGCTTGTCATGTTTGGCAGGCCAGAGACTGCCTATGAAAGCAGGATAATCGCCCCCATGCTTTACTTTTATTTCCAGCATGTGTGGTGCCCAATGAGGTGTCGCTGGGTCTCCCCTTCAGACTATCTATGGTGTAAATGCTAAAGTTGAATAATGGTAAAGTTTGTTGATGAAATTGTACTTTCAGTAGTAGTTGCATAAAACCTCCCAAAACCTCGAGTCAGGCATCATTGCTTCCACCCCATCAAATTCATACGACTTATTTAAGTGCCACAGGACCTTAAAACACCATGCAACTTAGCTCCAGTTCATTTAGCTTTCCAGGTTTTGGCTTTTCGAGGTTCACATTTTCCAACTCTTCTCTGCAATACTGAGGAGCTGACTTACCTTTTCTTTCCCCCCCTTTTTCAATGAAACCGCAATTCCTGCATAACCACATGAGGAGGCTTTAAGGAAATCTTTTCCCTCTTTTAGCAAAGCAGTTCAAGCGATTAGCAGGTCAGTACTGCAACGGGCAATGCTGCAAATCAGCTTGTTGTTTTTTTTTTTAATTTAAAAGCTGGAACTAAAAAGCGATGACTCTTCAGAGAAGCCAGCAAACATTTAAGTAGCGTTGGCTTTAAGTGCAGTTAAAAATACTGCAAAATAAAAAGCCAAGGGAATTGATTCTTTTTTACATTATGGCTCCTCTTAGCTAAGGTGAATGGGAATCTGATCATCGATTACAGCTATTTCAGTAGCAGTGCAGGGCTCTGTGCTGAACTATTTGTGATACCTGGTCTGTGCATCTCTAAAAGGATGCCTTGGCACTACCAGGACGTGTTGCTCTGGTGCAGGATTGAGCAACGCCTCTGGATCCCCTGCCTCTCGCCGTGCAGAGGCTAACACAGACCACAGTGGGCTTCCAGCCAAAAAAAAGGAGAACTTAGAGTCCTGGTAAATCCTATATTCAGCATGAAAAACAGGCATTAATCAACCAAATCACCCTGTCTGGTCTTCTGGAAGAGGAGACAGTTGGTCTGGGTTCAGCCGTTACTTGAGGAGCTCTAGGGGAGACAGCCATTACCTCACTAACCAGGACACTTGACATTTATCACAAGGCAAGACAAGCTGCTCATCAGCAGGTCTGCAGGGCAGGTGATTGCCACGAAAGGTGCGGCGTGAAGAGCTGAATCGTTTCTCCATTCCAATTCTACTGAGCAGCCTCCCCCCAGCATCCCTGAGATTCACATCAGCTCATATTCTCCCCGTGCAAGCATAAATCCTGCTGTAAAGGAGCCTGGGTAGGGCCCCTGTTTCTCTCCTTTCAAGAGAAGTCTGAATTTTTTAAAAAATTGGATTAAATAAGACCAAACAAAAGAGAGAAGAAAAGAACTGTCTTGGGAAATCTTTCTTTTCCTTCATTTGCTTTAAGGAACCACAGAGCCGGAGATAAAAAGCAGCTAACCAGAAACAAGCAGCATTTGATCAGCGCTGTTGACCTGCCAGCAGGAGGGAGCCATGGATATAAAAGCCTGGGAAAAATCAGAAGTCATCCATTTCTGACGTACGTCTCTCAAAAGATGCGGCGCCCCCCCTATGTGTGTAGAAAACACGGCCGGCCTGTGTGAAGATCTTCCTTTGAGAAACTTCAGAGAGTCAGTACAAAACCAGAAGGATCTCACATTGCTACAGGAAATTAACACTTTAAGAGTCAACAGCTGAGGTGTACATCACCTTTACCCTCGAGTTTGCTGCCAAGAGTCACCACCTCTGTGCATTTTAGTTTTCTGGGACAGTATGATCTATTGAGAGACTGATTTATCTATTATTACATGTACACTGTACTTTATCAAGCCAGCAGCAATTATGTTAATGGCATCTTCAGGTTTTGCACTCCCCATCGCTTCTTCCTCTAGCTTGGTCATCTGATGCATTTCCACTTTCTGACCACATTAATCACATCAAAAATAGCTCTGTTCAGATCAGCTCCAACCTCAGAGGGAAAGTTCACCCTTTCCCCAAAGCGGGGGGGTTTTCATCAAATTGGATTATAAGATTAGCGTTAGTAATTACTAGTAGCGTTGGTAATTATTAAATAGAAAATGGCTCTTCTGGCTGTGTCTACCCTGGTAACTAGAAGAGGGACAAGGATCTGGCCAGTGTCATGGACTGGGTTCCCCTACTTACATGAATCTCTTCTCCTGATGCTCCTGTACTCGGCAGGATGGGAATATCTTTTTAACCAACCCCAAACACCCTGACCCACTTTCCTGTGGGTTATCCCCATAAAATATTTGTACCTCTAAGGTGGAACGACATCTAAACAAATGAAAATTGATCTTCCCAGATTTTCACCACCAAATTGTAGAGTCCTTATCATTTTTTCTAGGTACTTTCCAATAATCTTCAAATATCACCATAAACCGCCTCTGTTATGTGTTGTATTTCTTGACCATAAAACACTAAGGTAAGAGAGGTTAATGCCATATCGGCGAGGGAAAATGGGATGAGTGATTTGCCCTCCCTTCGTAGCAGTAAAAATTCTCCGTGAAAGAAATTTTCTAGTTGAGAATAGCCCATCAGATGAATTTTTATTTTTTCTTTTCATTGAAAATATATCTTACAGCCAGCAAATACCCCTTTCCTTGCAGAGAGGGCGCTTGCATCTCTGAAGCCAGAGCACAGCCCTCCACAATGGAGAGCAACAATCCAGTTCTTTCACACCTTCAACACACACACACCTCTCTCATTTTCTTCTTCCTACGTCAGCAAATACCACCCCCTTGCCATTAGCTCAGTGTAAACCCAGGCCAGCTCTATCCGACCAAAATGTTATGTTCTAGAACTAAAACGAGAGGGGACCAGCCTTGTGCCTGGTGGGTCCCAAATGCCCTGCACTGCTCCAACTCCCCAGAGAATAAACACTGAGTCATCTCCGCCATCCACCCAGATAAACACTCACCCTTTTCCTTTCTTTTCTCTCTTTTTTTTTTTTTTTTTTTTGGCAGGTTAGTTTTCAGCCGAATCAGCGTTTGCTCTGACTCAGCACACAGTGCCAGGACCATCAGGACGAAGGCAGGGGAGCCGGCGGCTTGGCCACACGTGTCATCTTCGATCACCTTAAATCAGCCCTGAGCCCCTGTCCCAAGTGCACGGCCATTACTGACTGGCACTATTTATTAAAGTGAGTATCACAATGCTTGTCAAATATGGTCATTATTAGATTTGGCTAATGTTTCATAACTGAAAGTTTGTTTGTGGGTTTTTTTTAAAGGAGGTTGTCAAGAAAAGAGTTTTTAGCTGCTACTCTTCTTCAAAAACAGAGATTTTTCTCTTTCAAAAGACTGAAAACCAAAACGTTTCCACTACCAGCAGCCAAAACCTAAACAGATTTTCAGGTCTGGGATAACAGCTAAAATATTACCAAGGGGGAGTGGGAGGGACACTCTTTTCCAAGTAGGTGTATGAGTTTGGAAAGACACAGCCATGCTGGACACCAGCATGGGACCTTTGCAGTACCAGCCCCTAGAAAGACCTCGGCAATGTCTGGGAGACACGTGGGACCTGTTCCCTGATCCGTTCCCAAACACTGTTTCTTTCCTACCTCAAGCACGAGGGGTTCAAGGCTGCCTTTCTTGTTACCACCCCTTACTTGCAAGCAAGGCTTTTCCTTCAAGCAATTCCAGCGTTTCCGACCCAGGTCATCAGCCAGCATAAAGCAATGCCCAGTCCTGCTAAAGCTTTCTCAACCAACACCTGGTGGAAAACGTGGCCCGAAAGGGGCAGCTGACAACCCAAATCACTGCGTACACCCATCCCGGCACCCAGCTCGCTGATGGTCGCCACCGGTGCCATGCATGGATGTGTCGGGAATCCCAGCAGAGCTCCTGCCCTCCCTCACCCTCTCTAAATCTACACAAGCTATGAGGAACAAAGAAGGGGAAAAAGAAGGAAATAAAATCACGGGCTTTTTAATAGATGATAAATACTCATCCTGAATGATCAAGTGGTGTTTGATGGTGGAAGTAATGCAATCTTGTGTTGGCTTAATGTCTACTACTCTTTCGAATTTATGGTCTGTTACAGCACTTTCCACTGTGCCTAATTTTCTTATTCTTGTGTCATTATGACCACGGCTCACTTTCCATATTTTATACCAGCATCTGTCCTCCTTCTCAGGCTTCAAACTCCAACACCTCACCATTTTCTCCTGTGCTTTTCCCCCACTTCCCGCCTTGGTGTGCCTACGTGCTGCGGTGGTGATGCTCTCTGCTGAGGTGCCTGTGCCTTGGCATCTGTCTTCTCACCTTTTGTGCACCTGTTTCCACTCCATCGACTTTACTGTCTGCAGTTTTATAGCATGGATTTTGCTCCTCTTTCCTCATCTTTACGACCCTCCATCACCGTGGCAAATGGAAGCTGTACGTTTCTCTTTTCACCTCAAAGACACCAAGTCTGAGTAGCAAGAGGCGATAAAAATAATATGAGCTGTCTAGGAATCTTTCCACAGCCTCATGTGCTGACTATGAACTGTCCATAAATTAAGAGTCTAAGATCTCTCAGGGTGTTTAGAAATCGGGGAATACAGCACTGGATCACCCCAGCAGCTGATACAGATAGCTCCTGCTTTGTTGCCAAAATAGCCAGTGGAGATGCTTCAGAGAAAGGGACAAGGGTACCAACACAGGACAGCGAGGGAACCGACGTTGGAGGAGAATTCCTTCCTAAAAGTTTAGCAGTGAGCTAATCCCTTCCGAGATTTTAAGGTCAACAGAGACTAAATGAACCCCAGAGATCAAGAACTCTCAGACCTTGTTTACAGTTACATGAAAATAAAAAAAGTAGCACCTTTTAACAGTGATAACATTTAGCCTTGCAAGTGCACAGAAGGCCTTTTTATTTCTACCTTATGCTGAAGATTCACATCTTATTCATTTTCTCTACTCCGTGCACTAATGCTTGTTCTTCTTCCTCTTCCTCCCTCAAGTTATTCCCTTCTTTCTCAGACAGCACCACCCTCTGCTGCCATCGCTGTGTGCTTATTAACCAGTTCTAGAACAAACACAACGTTCACGGTTCCTGCGTACTAATAATAAGACACAAAAACACTCTTACATCTTTTATCCTCCTTTTTTTTTTCGTATCATCCGCCCAACTTATTTCACCATGAGCACATGGGCTGTCTCCACCGAGCCACCCACAATGACCCCAACCCTTTTCCCAAGCAGGTACAGTTCACTGACAAAGAGTGTTTCAGATACTCAGATTCCCTCCGGCAGACATCCCTGTTATTCCTGACACGTATATTTGGTGACACACATGCTGACTTTTATCTAGCTTTCTTACATAACGTCCACCCAAGACTGACACATATCTCCCCTCCATTCTTTACATGGAAAGACAGGACTTCGCCTTGCTTCCCAGGCTGCTTAGCTCAGTACCTAGTACCTCGATTTAATATGCAAATATACTTAAAATACTTCACACTTAACTTAGACACAGCTCATTTTTTTAACCTTTTCTCATCATGAAAATTGACATTATTTCAACATAAGACTTTACACTGTACTTGACCTAGTTTCAAGTTCATGCTTCCCCTCCTTAAGACTTCCTTGGCTTTGTCTTGCAAGTGATTTTACAAAAGTGGGGGGTTTTAATGTCCAAATAAATTTATTGTATCGTTTTTGTCTTCTCCAGAAGTATTCCAGCTTAGTAGCATAAAAATACTTTCCCTTATAGAAATCATTTAGCATTACCCTTTCCATTCACTTAATCACTTTATAATTCTATATTTGGTCTACCTGCCTACTGAAACGGCAGGCAAACCACCCAATGTAGCAGAATCACATTTATTATCTGTATCAAAACCATACGTGTTTGCTCTCAATCTGCATAGTATCTGAAAGTCAAACAGGGTAGATGAAAGAAAACATTTTTGTCAGCAGCTCGGATACTCCGTATCTCTCTTTGCAAACGATTTGGCTGAATGGGAAGTAAGAGAAGTCACTCAGTGATTTTTATTTTTTTTTATGGTTGCAAAAACAACAGAGGGAAAGGAATGATGAAATGAAGAGAAGATCCATTTAGGCTGAGTATCATTTAAAATGTCCTAAAAGCAAAATCTGTTCAGATTTGGGCGAATCCCTAAGGGGAAGCCGAAGAAGAGTCATTCAATTGGAAAGTTTTTCCAGTTCAAACGCTGGAAAATAAGATGTAACAAAGATGCTCCCCACAGTGGCAGGGGGATGGGCATGAATATCTCATCGTTTCCGACATAAACAGCTGAACGTGTATTTAATGCCAGTGAAAAACACGGGTGTCATCAACTCCACTCAAAGTCATAATTTATGCAGTGCATGAAACATTTGCATTAGCATGCCATTCATCACTGGTATAAGCAGGAAGAGTTCACCAAGCAGTTACTGTTCTACCACTGTCCTAATGTGAGTTACCGAGTCAGCAGAAGCACAGGGTACAGTGGGGGGGGTCTCCCCAGCCTCTGCACCCCGGCGGTACCCGGCCATCCCAGCCGAGCCTGCCTCCACCTCTTGGAGACGCACTTCACTCGCCTTCAAACTGGCTGCTGGCATCGCAGAGATCAGCCAAAACTCATGATGCGAATGGACATCACAGCCTGGACTGAACGCTATTACGCCAGAAGCTTACAGCTGTTATCAATTTACTCCAAAAAATCATGGGGAACATCCATTCCAGCTCCTTCTACATTTGGTTTGCAGCACAAACACACCTTTCCTAAATCCACTGTGCTGAACTACTACAGTCCCTGATGAAAGACGCCAATGACAAAAAGGTTTCTGGAAAGCGACATTGCTATACGTTATTATTTTTACTATCTATGTAATCAGAGCATCACGGAGCCTCAGGCGTAGCCAGAGATCCCACTGCTCCAAATGCTGTACCAGCGCAGAAATCTCACAAACTGGCAGATAAAACGTATTTCTCATAACAGTGAGGAAACAGAAAAACAAGCTGTCAAGGAAAGAGAAAAAAAAAAAAAAGTGCCGCTAAAGGAAAGATTCCCTATAGATTCACAATGAACTACCTGCCAGTGCAATAAGCCTTGTGCTTCTCAAGCCTTTTGGGTATAAAGCAGTAAGACCTTCACCGAGTCTTCAACGGACTGCAATAGCCTCTCACAGGCTGCGCTTTCTCGTTGCGCGACTTCATCCCTGCCGTGCCAGACTCTGCCCATACCAGAGTCAATCACAACGGCAGCTGTTGTGACTTTAATGGCGAGACACTCAGATCACTCCAACCAGCCTGAATTAGGGCAAATGGCAAAGTTTTGAGACCGACACATAATAGGCAGGTATTAGCCATGTTTTACACGACCTATTAACTTTTGTTCTTTCCTTTTGTGAATCAGCTGATCTGCTACCCTGTTTCTTTGCAAGCTTTTTTTTTTTCCCCCTCTCCATCCAGACATGTTTGTAATTATATTCCCTGGGACATATGGTTGCATGGATGTACACACACACCAGCACAAGTTACGTACAGCTTTTTAACCATGTGAGTGAGAGATGTCTCTGTCTCAAAGAGTATTCAAGTGAAACTAAAGAAAAACAACATTGTCCATCCTCTGGAAAAGAAAGCAAAAGCACTCAGGTCCTGATCCAAAGGGGCACAGAAGTGGGGCTCAGGAGAGAATGTGAACACCTAAAGCCCAGTATGCAATGCCCGAAATACCAGTTCTGGGCCTTTGGTACCTCTGCTGAGATTCAGCCGTCACCTTTAACCATCTGCAGAGGTTCATTTTTTTTTAAGCAGAGACTTCAGGATGAGATGAGCTCTAGAAGGCCCTGTTTCCCTTCACTAGCTGAGAAGGGAAACAGGTAATTCAAAGCAGAAGGCTACATAATCCCTCCTCTCTGAGGATGACCAACATTTAGGAGAAACATGCCCAAAGCGGCCACTGATTTGGGTATCCCACATGTCCCCCTACTGCAAGATTTCCCACGCTAGACTAACACCGAGCTCTCCCACTGAGGCTCTGCTACCTGGAAGACAAAATGTAGATTCAACAGGCAAAGAGGGAATATTCCCCAGGTCAGGGATGCCCTCTTTCACCACCGGGAGGACACATGGGCTTCTGCACCCCCAGCCGAGGAGGTCCCACACTGCAATAGCCCCCCAGCATGGATTAGGACCCTTCGCCAGCTGAGCTGCAGCCACCCACCCTCAATCCAGTCTGAGGATATACAAATTATTTCTTGCTAAACAGTGCAACTGCAGAAGGAGAGGTGGGGAAGCTCTGTTCCCAGAGCATCCTTGGAGGGACAGGAGAAAGGGAACTGCCCACTGTCAACCCACTTGCAGGTTTCTGCTTCCCAGAGCAGTGCCCCAGCCAGCCAGACCTGTCTGGGAAGGTGGTACCTAGCCTCCTCACCCCTACACCTAGATTTAAAACACGGGAATGATCCACTTGCTCTTTAGAATTAGCAGAGAGGATGTCCCTGCATGTAGGAGTGAGGATGGAGCAGAGGTTCAGGCTTGGTCCCCTCTATCGGGGCTCCTTCTGGGCCACCTGGGGCTGGGCATCCCTGTCCGGCAGCCTCAGCTCCCGCATCCCGCGCAGCCCCGCAGAGCGGTCCCTGCTCCGAAGACACCGAGTCCCTCCTGTTTCGGGTTTTTACACTAGGAGAGAAGCAGAAAGTTTCTCTCCCCATGTCACACGCTGGGCTCGGCCTAGGACAACCCGGGCTGATACAGGGGGGGTCGGAACAGCTCCACACCCCCCTTCCTCTCCCCCTTTTGCACTGATTTAACACGGTATTTAGAAAAGTAGGCCAGCAGCGTCCCCCTCGTTTAGAGGGGGGCCGTGATATTTCCACGCACCGGAGGGAACAGCAACAACCGGGAGGAGGAGCGGGAGGGGGGGATT
>VYZM01006193.1:126568-144324 GCA_013398915.1 Dromas ardeola
TGGGAGCAGCGCCGGGTGGGGGGGGGGGCTGGGGGGTGAAATCCCCATGCCGTCCCGCAACGCCCCCCGTCGTCCCCCCCTTAGCTGCCGGCCCCCCCAGCCTTGCGGATGGCAGCGCCAGGCGATGCGGGGTGCTTGCGCCCATCTCCTTTGCTCCGCCGGTGCGAAGGATGTCCATGTCCCCACCTCAGGTGGGATGCTGCCAGGTGGGATGTGCGTGGGACCACTCGCCTCCTCGCCAGAGCATGCCAGCCAGCCTCCTCCGGGGGATGGGGAGAGCCGCTTATTCGTGGCCTGACCCAAATGCATCCCCAAAATTAGGCAGACTTCTCCCTCGAGGGTTGCCTTTCAGTCTGCATTTCGTCTCCCCTTCCCCAGCCATGCCTGGCTACTGGTTCCTAATGAAATGTTTCACTGCCTCAGGCACCGAGGGCCCTCTGCCTCCCTGGCATCTCCGCCAAAGCTGCTCACTTCCCTGCTCCCTCCTGCCTCTTCCCTCCTTTCTGCCTCCTCTTATCTCACCAGCAAACCCCAGCACAGACACAGCATTCCTCACCGCTAGCACAGGATGTTCCTGTCCCTATTGATCTATCTTTCCAAACTCCAATACACAGCCCTTTTTCTTTTTTTTGACTTATAATTTGTTGAGTGACCTTTTTTTGGCAATTTTACTGCCATTCCTGCTCACCGTGACAAAGGTTTGACTCAGCCATTATTCATCTCTTGAAAGGAGATGAGGAATCTGAGGGCAGAGTCAGATCTTTGCCTGCGTCGTGTAACCCCTCTCGCCATCCCCAGCTGGTGTCATCGCTGCGACTGTACGCCAGCACCAAAATGGTGTAATTTGTTCATTTTATGTCATTTGAGGGCCTTGCTGGAGCAGTCAGGAGGGAGCTCTGTGCCGCTTTGCTAATGGAGACAAGTTTGAAATTTCCCTTTGCTCTCCTTGCTCTGCTTTTAACTCCAGCTGGAGGAAGGAAAATGGGTTATAGGCTCTTCCACCGACAGTCCCCATCCCACACCAGGGTGTCAAATGAAAAAGTCAAATCATCTTTCCAGAAAAAGCGGAGAACAGGATAGAAACTGTGATGCTGCTTTATGTTTTGTGCTCCTGGACCGGGTAGATCACAAAGTCGGTCCCAAGGATTCGTTGCTCACCTTAACTGTGGGATAAAATCCAATGTGTGATTTTAGCTGGAGCAGCCGTTCTCTTTACATTTGCTAAAATAAACCACACAAAGCTGCAGGCACTCCTAGACATGCAGCAAGGGATTCACCCTGAAAATACATGGAAAAAAAATTATATTGGCTGGATTCAGCACGTCTTTCATACAAGGAAAATGGGTCCAAGGTCAGCTTCCAGAAAAGTGCACTTCTTGCTGCAGTTGTTGGCTTTGAATAAAAATTCCGGGTGGGACGCAGAATTGCTTTCTGCAAGAGGAGGGTTTCTGCCCCCAAAGTACCACTGACTCCCAGGGACCCTCCAGAAGGCAACGGGGCCACTAACACGGCAACGGCAGGAGCCGGTTCAAGTAAGCAGACGTCCTGTATGGCACAGGGATGCGCCAGGAAAGGGGGTACCAGAGTGTGCGTTGTCAGCTGCTCTGTCACCCTTTTGTCTCCCTAAAATATTTACTTTTAAAACTCGGAATGGGAAGAACTCAATTTACAAATAAAAGGCTAAATACTCATCTTCAATGCTCACTGTATGTTACCAAAAATTATTTACTGTCCTCTGTGGGACTTGCTGTCTTCCTAGCAAGAAAAATCACTAAGATATGAGATTTTTTTTTTGTCTTACTTCACGTTTCCAAATGACAGAAGGTCCAGAAATTTCTCAGGCTTTAATAGCAATGTTGTCACTTCGGTTGCTGTGCTATTTGAACAGGATCTGAAATGCCTGTGATATTAAATCCTGCAAATCTTACCTGAAGGCAGCATGGCAAAAATTCTGCAGTGCACAGTAAGCATGAGGCCATCAGGAAAAAAAAAGTGTACTATTTAAAAAATTAATCAGGTTAGATAGACATGAACAAATGAGGTAGAGGAAAGCAGGGCTGGATCTGAGAAGTGTAACTAACACCAAAAAAGGGGTTACACCTATATATAAGGCATCAGCCTTAAAGGATTTTTAAATCTAGTAAAAGCAGACAGCAGTCAGTGAACCTGGGAGGTTTGGGACCTGTATCCGAAATCTTGACCTAATATTTTGATTCAAGTGAGAGGGTACAAAAGTAATTCTGAAGAATCATGCAATCTGAGTTAAAAGCAATTGCCCTGCTCTCCTACATTAAAGTACAAAAGAAAAAGAAAGGAATGAAGCTAAGTAGTAAGTAATAATTTATGCTGCAACTGCGACATGCGTTTCAAGCTACATCTCCCAAATTTCCTGTGTTTTATTGTTCCTCTCCATTAATCTGGTGTAAGTTAAATATGCCCTTAAAAGTCTACATTTGTACTGTTGTCATAAACTGTGCCCTGAAAGACCCAACAGCTTCCAAGCATTTAGGATCCAGGTCTGTAAACGGTTCTTCCCGACATCGGTGAGAGGTTTAAAGTTAATCATGGACTTTGATGTTTGCAGAGCTCAAGCCATAGGTTTCTCCAGTAGCCATTTACCCGTGGCAGGGAAGCAGCCATATGTTGCTAATGTTAATGACACCAAGTGAAAGGGAAAATTAAATGGCTGCCAGCTACTGTTTGGATGACAGCAATTAGTAACCACACTTGGGATTAGTCAGGCCTGTAGGCTGGCATTGGCTTGCGTGGGAATACATCATAAGGTAAGTGCAAGTACAAAACTATTAACTCTTTCGCTCTGCCTGCTTCCGATGAAAACTCCTTAAAGACCTTGCCTGCGCTCGCATTTCACTGCCGCTTTTGGAAAAGGTAATAAATATAAAGCAATTTCATGGAGTTTCTTCATTGGAACTCATTTTCCAACATCGGTGACTCTCCACGTGGTTAGATGACATGATCCCTCTACAAGAGAAACTGGTTTTCCCACAGGAGGTAACATGTTCTTTCAGTTTTCTAACACATCTGTTTGTGGGCTCTACCACAGTGTGTTTTGCTCAGACATCTCCTTTTTCTTATGTACCGTGTATTTTCCCATATAACCCGGTCCTCTGTGTGCTCTCCACCAGGGTATGCTTTATCTGAGATAAAAATTAATGTTCTTTCAAGATGTTGTGTCATGCTGGTGCTTTGCTATGTGTGGTTCAAGATAGACTTAAGATGCTCTTGCTCATACACAAATTTTTACCTTTGGATTCCCAAACTCTTCAAGTTCTTTGAAAATTCAGGATACATAGGAATAGCAAATGGATGTTTTATACCCGCACCTCTCTTTCTGCTCTGACCTACTTAGACACCGCTTTTACTTTCAAGTCATTCAAGGACCATCCTGAGTCCATCCTAGGATAGTCTGGAGAACCATGCTGAGAAAGCTGACGTGTCAGGGCAGAGGCTAAGCGCTCACAGTCACTACAAAAAAGGGGTAACATTTGCAGTGGGCTCCCTCTCTAAGGTTCTCCTGCAGCCCACGGAAGAGACAGAGGCTGGGATTCACCTCACTTAACTTTGCCACCCACAGCTTGGGATACTTTGGGAGTACCTTTCACCCTCTCCTAAAAAAGAAGTTAGAAACACATCAGAAACATGTTTTAAAGGGTGTCCCAAAGTGTCCAGAGCTGAAAGTGATGGTAGCGCTCATCAGACATGTTTTAATCATCTATTCTAGGAGGAGCTGAATGTCTTTTCTCTCCATTAACTGCATAGGTAGCTCAGATATAGACACCGACACTTGGTCAAATGAAGCCCACCCTAGATAATTTTCTGCTGCCTAGTGTCCTCTTTAGACGAGGTTCATGTCCTCCAGCTTTAGGCCTGTATTAAGCGGAACATGTCTGGTCTATACACTACACTCTACAGCCCCGTCTGCAGCCAAACCAGAGCGCAGCACAGTGAAACGGACCTGGGACAATGGCTGATGGGCGACGTGATCTGGGCTGTGCAGGCTTCATCATGTAGCCGTAGCCTCCTTACATAAACTCCCACCTGCAAACCCCTGGAAAAAGGGGTTCTCCTGGCGAGAGAAAAGCCAGGATCAGCTTGTATTGCCTTTTCCTAATTCTCACTCCTATATGTAACACTCGGCATTTATCCCTTTCCCTCCTTTCTTAATATCCTTGTTTCTGAATGCTGTGTTTTCTCCCTGGAGATGTTTAGAGTGCCCGTATTTTGCTTTTCTAGCAAACTTCATCTTTTGGATCCCCTTTAAGCTTCTGGGAGCCTTCCAGTTGTGATCTCTTTGTTCCTCCTTTCTCTCATTGTGACTTCAGCTGAATTTTCCTGTAAATCTTGCTCATGGTTTGGCGCTAGAGGCGCTCCTTGAATACATACAATTTAGTATTGGCTGTGCGAAGGTTAGGCATAAAAGACCCAGAGCACTCCTGCACCGTTTTAATCTATGGACCTGGAGAAGAGAGGTTAGAGAGCTGAGCTGCCTTGCTTGAATCTGAATCATAAGACATTCAGCCATAAAAGAAGAATTTCTCTGCTTTTGAGATCACCACATGATTTGACGGCTCCTTCTTTGCTTTTCAGACTAAGGGGAAAATACTCATTTTCAGTTTTAAAATGTGTAGGCCAGCTGATTTTTTTCCCCCGGTGCATATAGAGTAAAAAGTGGCAATCACTGCATTAAAATCAGCATGTTTGTTTTGAGCAAGGAGGAACAGCAGTGGTAAATATTTCCAAGATAATTGATGACAGACAGCAGGATCCGCATCCGAAGCCTTTTGCTGTTGCTATTAGAGTTTCTTAGCCATTCATCCACAGACGCCTTTTCCCAGCAGACCTATTTATCTGCTATCGGGTAGCAAGAGTGTGTTGAGTAATGATGATCCTCTTGACTTTGCGTGCGAAACCCAGCCTCATTAGATGGCTCTCAGGGACCCATCGTGACATGGTCATGTCCAAAAAGAGGACACGCCGTCTGGGGGAGGCTGGGTGAGCAATCTGAAAAGTAACATAGCTCTATTAATAGAGCACTAAGTGCAAACTATTAGAAAGCTAAAATCTATACACCCTGGCTGTGTGATCTGGTGTGTGAACTAAGTTAGGACGAATGACACTGAATAAATAGCTTTCTGCAGTAAAGAAAGGTTTTTTGGGATAGTCCTGTATTCATTTCTATAGTGATGCCAGCCATATCGAGGCTGATCATCTTCACCGTAGGTTAGCAAGGGCTCTGAAGATGCACATCCTTGGCTCTGGGAAAAAGCAGGAGGCAGAGTGGCCTCCACCCTGCCCAAAGGGTCCTCACATTACCCAACTTCTCCAACCACCATTTGTCCCTCGCACCATCACCAGTGTGTGATGGGGCCACTACCCCACAGTGTGGTGGGGAGAACTCCCTCTCCCATCCACCCCACCAGAAGCATATTGCCTCTCCAGAAAAATCAAAAATCAAAATGTCACAAGGCTTTTGCATAGTTGGACTAGATGACCTTTAAAGGTCCCTTCCAACCCAAACCACTCTGTGATAGTGTCCCCTGGAAGGAAAAGGGACTAGTATTTTCTATTGACCAGCTCGATCTTGATGAAAGCTTTTGGGATTAAAAGGCTGCATTTTCAAGGGTCTTCTCAAAGGTCTTTCTGCTTCTCCTGAATCAATGACAACATCTCCTCACTCTTCAAATCTTCAAAGAAAGCAATGCCGGGCTCTCCCAGGGAAACTGGTGGGAGCCATATTGAGCCAACATTAAAATGCTTTGTAAGTCCCACCTGTTTGATAAACAGGAACCTTTGTAGATATGACATATTTTATTACCATATAGTTGCTATGGTTGGTAGCAAAATTAATGGAGCTGACACTGACGATAGCGTTAACACACACAACGGCAGCAAACGACTGTAACTCAGTATTAACAGCATTGATTTTCTGCTCGCGGAAGAGCCTTTGTAAACTTTCAAAACCCAGTTTTTCCAAATAAAAAGCACCCAACTAAATGTCAGAGATTGTAACAAAGATGCTTCAGAAGAAGGCAGAGATGTAATTTAGCATGTGAGAAGACTGACTCTGATCTCACGTATGTGGGTGTGAAATTGCGATGACCCTACGCTAGCACGTGGCTGAAACAGGTCTTTTCAAGGTGACTCCAAGGTGATGCCATGACCAAGCAGCCTGATCGATCTTGGCAGGCTGACCTCCAAATCAATCTGAAGTCCCAACTATATTTGTGGGGCTTCATCTGGAAGGAGGCTACAACCATGCGCGTCGTGCCTGACTTGTAATGCTGCAAAAGTGTGCTCCTGTGGGTAAGGATCTACCTTAAAATTAAAGCAGAGCACGTGGTGTTAGATGGGCTTGCAACTATGACAGGGAAAGCTTAAAATGCACAGTGCTGTTAGCAGCTCTCTCAGCATCTGGGAGGCTTTCACCTCCATCATCACCTGTCCCGGAAGCAATAAATACCATCAAACGTGTGCGCTAATGCAAAACCTTCATAATGACTTCTTCTTCTCTCTGTTGGTTATTGCAATTAGATGAGCACATCTAACTGTCACACGCATCATGTATTTGAGAAGTTATTTTGTCCTAACACTGCGACAGTTGCCGTTCGGGTTTTCTGTAGTTCAGCTCTGGATGAGTCACAGAGAATTTACCCAGCGCATTGGGCTCGGTTATGTTTAATTTCTGAAAACAATTTCTGCAGCCGTTCAGGTGCCACAGGCAGACGCCTGCAGGCTCAAAAATAAAGATTGCATAAACCCTTTGCCCGTCTTGCTGAGTTTCCAGCCTTCCTCTCCTGAAACTCCCACGCTCCTTCATTGATTAAACCCAGCTCTCTCTATTGATCTTCAGGGAAAGAGGGTGATTTGGGGCCAAACCCAGCAGAGGAGCAGCCTCCCCCAGACTGGGGGCTTTCACCCCTTTCCAAAAGGGAGAACCACTCATCTGGAGGAAAGGATACACGGATCTGGAGGATGGCTGGGCTTCACATGGTTTTCCACAGGAGGAGGGAGCAGGTGTGTACATACCCCAGCAACCCTGTCCATACCACCTTCAGGAGATGCCTCAGAGTCCACCCTGGATGCTCCACACACGGCTTCGGTATGAATTGTCCCTTAAACTCTGAGTCCTATAGATTAAAGAATATTATGATGTCTTTAGGAGTATAAACTGTTTTACTCCCAGGGAATACGGCAGTACGTGAATAAGGAATATACCTTTGGCTGCACATGTTCCCCAGCTCCCTCAGGATGATGTTGTTTTGACACAAAGTCTTAGTTTGATTTGCTCCACAAAATACCGATTGCTCTGTCAGCACCTTTAAATTTGGTAACACATCACAGCCTTCAAAATACACAAACGTAAATTTGCAATTTAAGGGGTGAAGTGATTTATTGCACTATAAATAGCCTACCATATTAACATACTAGTGCTCAAGTGGCACTAAGCTAAGTAGAATACTTGTGAATGTAATTTTGATGCTTTATTAATTATTCCCTCATGGATTTGCTTTCCTTTTTACCATTTTACTTGGTGTCTGATTTTTCCCCCCCCTTTAAACTGTTGCTTAACATACTACTTTACCCAAAGATGCATTTTCCCCAACGTCTTTCCTAATGCCCCCTTTCCCTACAAACTCACTTGAAAGAAAATATTTTGAATTAAAAGTCTGTGAGGCACTCCAGTTGATTATTAACCCCGCTTTCTCAACAGAGATTCAGCTCACGTGCCAGCCCCACTGGTTACGAGATGTAGAGCAGAGTGGCGAGGATGAGTCCCTGCAAGAGAGCTGTGTCCGGTGGGTAAAACAAGCACTCCAGGGACATGTTCTCCATTCCCATCAATGCCACTGACTCATTCCAGGTAAAATTTATTCTTTCGCAGAACATCAACCCAAAACTTACACCTTATTTAGGCTCTAGTTAAAGGCTCAGGGTGGGATTTTAATAGACTCGAGAGATGAATGATGCTCTTATGGGTCTTCCTCCCCAGACTGAACTGTGGCTTCTGCTCTCTCAGGGAAACCACTTTGTACTTCTTTATTTCAATTTCTTTCTCTGTAAATTAGTATTTACTCAGCCTTTGAGACACTTGGATGAGAAGGACTTACAGCAGGACAGGACGGGTTTATCTGCCAGCAGATTATGGCCAAAAAAAGCACAGTATCTAGCAAGTGAAGTTGGAGTGCAAGTCTCCTTGATCCAAGCTTCTACAGGACCACAGATGCTCATGCTGGAGCACTTGTCTGCTTGTTCTTGGTCCACAGATGCTCATTCCAGCCTAGACCTGCCCAAGGAGAGATACAGGATGACTCACAAGGACCCTGATCTGGCATAAGCTCCACAGGGCTCTAGAGGAGGACCAGGCATCTCAGGATCGACCAAAACAGCCAACACATCACCATTCCATACTGAGAAGATGGCAGAGCTGTGCCTCTGTTCTACCTGTATTTCATTACCTGCTGAGGGCTGGAAAGATTTTTTTTAAACCCCTTTGTGAGGCTACGAATTAACTCATCTCTAGATATTTCCAAGAAATAGTGAAGGTGAGGGCAAGGTGAATCTTTAGTACCTCTGGCTTTAAAAAATACAAACATTAACGTCATTAGAAACCCACAGACATGCAAGAGATCAGCCTGAGTG
Organism: Dromas ardeola; assembly: GCA_013398915.1. Taxonomy (NCBI): domain Eukaryota; kingdom Metazoa; phylum Chordata; class Aves; order Charadriiformes; family Dromadidae; genus Dromas; species Dromas ardeola. Next base: position 135,230 of record VYZM01006193.1, read on the forward strand.
AATTTGAAATTAACCTCGCAAAGAGAATAGCGTGTTTGAATTAATCTCTAAAAACGTGCTTTACCATGGATGTAAGGTAAAATGTCAGCCTGAAGTTAAAAGCTTTGTCGAAGCAATCTCTGTTTTAAGACATAAAGTGACCCTTGATATTTATCAAGGTAATGAAAATACTACAGCCTTTTCAAAAGCTGATGAGAGGTCGTACTCAGCTCACCCATCGCCATAACTAGGTGTTCTTGTCATAGCTGGACAACTCACTTCTCTGTCACTTTCCCACATGCGGGGACAAATCCCGATTCCTCTTATTTCCCAGCATATTTCTGCTAAACTTCAGTATTAATGAAATATACACATATTTATTTTATATTTATAGTTAATTAAAGGGTATATATGTAATATATAACATATACCTATATATATTTCTGGTGACCGAAGTGGCCAAACAGAGGTAACCCAGCTGACCCCCAAATGCTCCAGACAACCCAGCAGGCAGAGATGCTTTAAGCAGCAGGGACAGCAGAGGTGACAGCCCTCTTCCCACTCTGTCACAAGCAGCTGAACAGAGACAGACGTCACCTCCACACGAGCGGGCAGAGGCGATGAGCCGGCCGGCTGACTGTGCAGGCTGCTGTTGTATAGGTAATCCATTAATGGCTGAGGCCGATGACAATAGGTCTTTCATTTGCTGAGCACAATGCAAACAGAGAAGACAAAAACTTGTGAAGCCAAAGTCCCGCAAAGAAGTCCTATGTCAAAAATACCAAATGAGTAAACTATGATTTCTTTCAAAATACTACACTTCCCTGTCCAGCCAATGCAGCTGGCTTATGCTGTCAAGTACTTTCCTTTTCTTCTTGCCAGGAAATCACAGGAAAACATTCAACCCCCATTTGGAAGAAAACAACAAAAACCAACCACATGCTTGTGTCCCTGATGGTGAGGCAAATACAGATGTTTTCATAGATCATAGAATCATAGAATGGTTTGGGTTGGAGGGGACCTTAAAGCTCATCTAGCTCCAGCCCCCCTGCCCGGGGCAGGGACACCTCCCACTAGACCAGGCTGCTCCAAGCCCCATCCAGCCTGGCCTTGAACACCTCCAGGGTTGGGGCAGCCACAGCTTCTCTGGGCAATCTGGGCCAGGGTCTCACCACCCTCAGAGTGAAGAATTTCTTCCTGATATCCAATCTAAATCTACCCTCTTTCAGTTTGAAGCCGCTACCCCTCATCCTATCACCACATGCCCATTGTAAAATGTCCCTCTCCAGCTTTCCTGTAGGCCCCCTTCAGACACTGGAAAACTGCAATAAGGTCTCCTTGGAGCCTTCTCTTCTCCAGGCTGAACAACCCCAACTCTCACAGCCTGTTTTGTGTCATTCTTGTAAGATGAACTGGGTGTTTCACCCTGCACCAGTTGCCGCTGGGCTATTTGAAACTGTCCCCTCTACATGGGCACCTACACGAAGACCCAGCTTCCCAAAAGGCTGCTCTCCATGTGTACCCCTTTGCCTGTCTCCAGCAAACAGAGGTGACTGGGACTTCACAAATCAAGTATCAACCAAAAGCGAGTCATCTGGAGGCAGCGGAGGTACGAGGTCAAAAATATCCCAAATTCTGAAGGTTTAACATAGCACGAAGAGAGCTCACAGCTGCTGTGGAGTCTGATTCCACTTCTGGCCACCGAACACACTTGGGTTTTTGTGCTAATGGTCTGTGAGCCTGGATCAGGCCAGCTGATCAGGACCTTCTCCATCTGTAATAGATTCACCACCTACTTTTCAGACATCCCATTGCCAGCGCAGAGGTTACTATAAGATATGTTATCATTTATCTTTTGATACGTCACTCTAAATCTAATAACTGATCTCTTATTTTGCATTTTACTAAGTGATGCTCATTTTATTCTCACCTTAAAGCTTCCTTAATCATTTCAGAGATTCAAAAAATTCTTGGCGGAGTGTCACCCAAGGAAGAGCAATATTAAAACAAAGCCAGCTTGCCGTGCCAAACATCCCGAAGGGGTGTCAGGAGTCCCCAAAGCTGGCATCTGCGGAGCTGCTGGGAAGCTGGCAAATGAGATTATGGAGAAGGGACTCTCACCAGCAAGTGTTAACCAAAGCTGCTGTGACATTCACCAAGGCCGTGAGGGGAGAGATCGCGGGGTCTCCACGCAATTGTAGCTTTGAGTTTACAACACATATTTAGTAAGTGAGCTAAGAATAGGAATGCTTTGCACCAACCACAGTTTTGATTGAAAAAGATTGCAGGATGATTGTTACGCATCGAGTTATCGAAAGATTTTGTCCCGTTACACTGATTTGCTAAAAATAGACTAAAGCTCTCTCTGATTTTTAAGGTGGAGCAGCCAGAATATCAAACATTTCAGAGCCATCTGCTGCACATTTGGATTCACATGACTTATTTCAGACATCTGCGCTAAAATAGGATGAATGATGTCCAATAGGTACCTATTTCTCTCCACTGGCTAGAATGGTCTAGGCAGCTTGTTGAGACGCAGGTGCCTGTGCTGTAGACATACACTTGCTCAGGGGCGTCCCGATCTAGTGCTAGTTTCAGAGGATAATTAAAAATCACTGAGATTGCTCAGAATATTTCCACTTGTTACACTAAGGATTAAATATGACCCTACAAAGCTCCTACAAAGTATTTAAATGACTGAGCCCACATCAAGACTGTTGTTTTCATTGAGGTTGTGTCCAAGCACGAGGTTATCTCCCCAAGCCAAGGTCCACAAGTCACAGCAGGGTAATGTCAGAGAAGCTGAACTGCCCCAGGTCCAGCTCCGGGTGGAATTCCTCATTCTCCACAACTGTAAAAACCTGCATCTTTCCACACTATAAAACTGAATTTTAAATGCTTTACAAGTTTTAACAGCGCTTTGATTTTTGGCCAGGAAGCAGGGTCCATTTTTTTGAACAGAAATGCAAAGCGATCATGTACAATTTATATTAAACTGATATGCCCCATTGACGTGATACCATTATGCAGGATAACCAAAAGCAGAGACCTTGCTAATCTTAGAAACACAGGTCTGGAAGCAATCTCCAGGGCAGTGGATACCTCATCCACATTCCAGGCACTGAAACTCCCGGCCTCGTGCAGCGACTCTGAGAGACGCTTTTATGAAGATCATTATCTTTCTTAACCTCGATGCAAAATTCATAGAAATGGAGAGTGCTGAGAGCCAGGATTCACTTTACATCAGTCATGGTAATAGTCTGACACTCCCAGAGTCCTTATTATTCCATGCAGCAAAGAAAAATAGGTATCTTCAGTTTCCATTGTGATTTAGACCAGACAGGCCAAATCCTGGCTGAGAGAACCAGTCCTACCTGCTTAATTCACAAAATCATCCCCTGAGAATCCACTTTTGTCACCTAAAGAAGTTCTGCCTTTAATCACGTCATTAGGAGAATCACCTCTCAGATCTGCTGTAATGCAGAACTGCCCTGGATTGCCTCAGAGAGCAGCCTGGGACAGAAAACAGCATAAACTAGTCTCTTAGTCTTCATTGTAACCCTGGAGCATAATAATGACTTTCCTTCATAAAATAAAATAGAGGCAAACGCACAGATTTATACAGTTATTGAGTTGTAATTCTGGGGCAAAGGATAAATAAAGCAGAAGCAAAGCTGATGGAGAGGGAGCAATGTCCCACTTGTGTTTGTTTGATAAAAGACAGTGTTTTTCAGGAGAAAAATACAGAAACATTGATCTTAGGCCCTTTCCCAGCCAGCTGATTGCAGGGGCAGAGCTTTAAATTTGGGTGGAGCCAAGCTGTCATTTTCACGGGAGAATTCAGCTTATACATAATTTCATTTTATTATTAAAATTATAAGAGAAAGGACGTCGGTGTGACCCTGCTCACTGGGACTTTCTTCCTAGATAAGCCCTGTCTATACAGATGCTTAAGGATAGTCACGATTTCACACTCAAATTTTATTGTAAAAGGGGATATTGATGAACCAAAGGAGGTAGATCACATGAAACCTGTTTACACGCCAGTGTTTTAATCACAGGGTATCACGGGCTTCCAAGTTCTGCCTTGGAAGGTGCAATAGACAGTGACACAGAGATGGACAAGTTGCCTCATTAGGAAGAGTTCTGTGAATCAAGGTAGGGTTTTATTTCTTTGGGTTTTGGGGTTTTTTTTAGGAATTACATAAGAATTCATATGAATAGTATTCCCCCTAGATAAAACTAAAAGGAAAGAAATCTCAATGCTTTCACACAGTAAAATACCATCTGCTTCTATTTAAGAAATCCACGATAATGGAACCCAAAACACTTTGATCAGATGTTTAATGTGACTTTAGGAGTTTTGAATTAGTATTTCAGATCGGCCTCGCAAAAAGTTGTCAGCTCGAAAATTGCTTCTCAGCTCCTTCCCATGGAGACAGAGAAAGAAAAAACAATATTTCACTCTCTGAGAACAATAAAAAAGACTTCCCCACAAATTTGATGAGTTTGTTATGAGCACAGAAAACCCTGACGTGTACTCAGAGTGTACGCAGTTATAAACATCAGATTTGGGTCAGACCGAATGAAATGGCTCTTACTCTGAATCATCTATTTTAGGATCACAGAATCAGATCTTCCTATAGACTGTAAATGGGAATTTTAATATCCCAACACAGTAAGACTGCAAAATGAATACCCCACAAAATGAAGATTGAGTAGAAAGTTAAAATGACAGAACGATGCCACTCTAACCCAAAAAAAAAAGATTAGGAACCTCAGATACAATTTCATGCATTTCAAAATAAATAGCTATGCTCCACTGCAGAGGCACTGCTGTGACCTTGCAGGCATTTCTTCGATGGTGGTAGGACATGGCATGGGGAACGGAGAACAAAATCTGGTGTTGCTTTAGGGCGGGTCAGGACACTGGACATGCTCAGGATTAACTCAGAAAGCTGGAACAAAGACTCAATCAGACGCAGGAGGGTGAGGCAGTCCACCATGAAGGATCTGAATTAGAAGTGAAGCAGCTTCAGAGACCAACAGGCTGAGAGAGCTGCAACAAGGAGCCAAGGCAGGGTCACACTAGCAGGGCTGACACCAGCAAAGGCAAAGGCAGGGCAGAGGAGACACTTTAAGAAGACATGGTCCTTAGGTAAGGATTCAGCAGGACCTTGTTTTCGGTGAAGCTCTCCCTCCTGAGCTTCACCAGCATGTGCTGTTGCCCTTGAACTGGTGTTGAGGCGCAACCTTGCCCTTCTGTAAAAGGACTGTGCTCTTATTGGAGGTGTCCAAGCTTCTACAGATCTTCAAGATGGGAAGTCTCTATACAGTGTGGGCAGGCATATAGAATCATAGAATCACAGAATCAGAATGGGCTGGGTTGGAAGGGACCTTAAAGCTCATCTAGTTCCACCCCCCTGCCCTGGGCAGGGACACCTCCCACTAGACCAGGCTGCGCAAAGCCCCATCCAGCCTGGCCTTGAACCCCTCCAGGGATGGGGCAGCCACAGCTTCTCTGGGCAACCTGTGCCAGTGTCTCACCCCCCTCACAATTAAGAATTTCTTCCTGATATCTCATCTAAATCTCCCCTCTTTCAGTTTAAAACCATTACCTCTCATCCCATCACTACGCTCCCTGATAAAGAGTCCCTCCCCACCTCTCCTGTAGGCCCCCTTTAAGTACCAGAAGGCTGTTCTAAAGTTCCCCCAGAGTCTTCTCTTTTCTAGACTAAACAACCTCAACTCTCTCATCCTGTTTTCATAGGGCAGGTGTTCCAGCCCCCTGGTTGTGGCCCTCCTCTGGACCCTGTCGAGCAGATCCATGTTCTTCTTATGTTGGGGGCCCCAGAGCTGAACACAGTACTCCAGGTGGGGTCTCACGAGAGGGGAGTGGATTGACCTGTCTGGTGGGGAGGAATAGCCCTTTCATAGGCAAACCACAGATTTTCTTGTATTTAAATATTCCATGGTTAGTTCTTTATGGTCATATCTGGTGGTCACAGAGGTCACAACAAGCTTTCCAAAGCTTGTGAAATACGGGCTCGTTGGGTAGATAAAGCGGTTAATGGCTGTGTCAAGGGATGGTGAAGGATCCAGGAGAGAGCATCGGATACTGTGAGAGTGTGGGTGATTCCTGGAGGCCCCATTGTATTTGGGACTGTTGGTTTCTCTAACTTTTTTCTTGTTTGCTGTTCCCTAGGATTCCTAAGGAAATGACAGATAAAACAGTGATAAAATCCACTGCTTGTACCCCAAAAAAGAAAAGACCAATGGACGAAAAAGCTAAAAAAATTTCAAAATACCAAAAAGTATTCCAGAGCAAGTCATGGCACACATTCCTTGTAAATGTGTTTATCTCAAATCTACTGGCAAGACACATTTGTGCCCTGTCAAAAATACTCAGTAAAACCTGCAAGACTTGTACGTGTTCACGTGTTTCCCAGTATACATCAAAACATATCAAAAAGTGTAGTGTAATGTAGAAGCTGGCAAAGTCCCCGTCCCTTTCTGTAAAAACAATTAATTCCTTTCTATTATTGTTGAAAACAGGTTTTTTCCTTCAGTAAATTATGTAAATTCTGGTTGTATCAGTCTTTATTATCTGAAATTCAAAAGGGCTTCAGAAAACATATTCCAAATTACTAAAATCCCAGGTTCCCAAAACCTGGGGATTATTCAGATTTCATATATTTTTCTTGTTTTGTCTGGAAAATAAGGAGTTAAGATCAAACATTTGTGCCTACCCAACTCTGGGACAAATAAACCTTTTAAAGCAAAAGAGCAGTTAATACAATTTATTTCCTTTACTTGGTTATGGAAAAGCTAAATGAAATTCGTTTTCTGGATGAGTTACAGTGAAAAGCAAATGCCATATGGTTTTCCCTAGGATTTGTTAACCTATATTGAGCAATAACTGAAATCAGATGACTTTTAGATTATTCAGGCTAAGATATTTTAAAAGCATATGGATACGAGTACATTCTAAATCTTCGAAGATATTAGCAGTCCTGCCCTTTCGCCTATACATGATGTGCATGATGAGGAAGAAATGGCCACTCCTTTAGATTACAATGGAAATGAGATGTCCAGCTCCTACCTTCAGATCTCCTCTCCAGTACCATTTCCACCCTAAATACAGTCATTTTCAGTCATAGTCATTAATGGGATGCTCATTAGCCACCAAAAGACGAAAAAAAACACTCTCTGAACCATCCAGCTGCTGCTGCATTTAATACTGGGATATCAAAATATCGCAGACCATACCAGATTAGGTTTATTCCAATTCTCTCTGTCTTTCCCATTTAATTTGTACACTTGGCAGTCTCTCAGTGTTGCCCACTTTGCACCTAGTTTGTACAGGAAAAATTACACGAGGTGTGTGTATCAGCGAACCGAGGCGCTTGGATTGAAAAAGCCTGTACCCTCGCCAAGACAAATAAGATGATCAGATGTAATCACGAGGAAATTTTTAAGAATGTCATCTTTAATTCCTGTGAAATATACCTTTGGGTTTCCCAATACAGTGAACACCTTCCTATAAAAGCCTCAGGGAACAAATAGAAATTGCTGAGGTTATTTCAGTCTGTAAGTGACTGCAGCCTCATGAAGACAGACTCCCTCTTTTCATTTGTGCCGGCTGCAGAATTGCTTCCAAAGCTGCCTAGGATCTAATAAATCATTCACATCACCTTTCTTTCTTTTTTTTTAATAGATGAATATTCATGGTGATGGTTTGCAATTACAATTTGCAGGATGCTAAACTTCTGGTAAAGTTTGCACAGAAATAACCAATTCCTTTTTCGTTTTAATGATCACACGGCTTTAAGGCACTTGTCGGAACTGCCCGCAGGAATTCAGACGGGCACCGCCAGGTAGTGAAACTCAAAGTATGCAGAACGTGTTGCTAAGACGCAGGTGAAAACTTTGATAGGAGAGAGAGAAAGGCTTAGAGGGGAACTCCCTCTTCAGTTCCTCATTTCTTTTTTATCTTTCCTTTTGGATGTCCAGAGAAATCAGAGTTAGGGAGTAGGCAGAGTTGAATTGCCATCTCTGACTTTTTCGTGTGTCCTTCTGGTGCTTCCGGCTGGGCAAGATTTCTCCCCGTTTGGCAAAATAATGCCATTTTCTCTTCTGGGAATAAAGCACAAAGCTGAACACCAGGCTTGAAATAGCGGCACACCTGGCATGAAATTTCTCTTTGGTAGGAAAGCTGATTTCTGTAGAGGGAGCATCTGTTCAAAAAGCCGTTCTGCCCGTCTCTGCTCACGGGAGTATTGACGGTGTGAGCTGGGTGATTCAGTCCTTTGCAGATGCGGTCTGCAGCGGGGGGCTGGCCCTAGAGATAACCGACAGCTTCCTCGAGGGCAGCTCTGCCGCAATCCCATTGAATTTGGCAGAGATGCACAACACTGAAAATGACCCTCCGGTGACCTGTTCCCATCTTGTTCTTATGTAGTCTTATTTAAGTGTAATTACATTTATTATACTGGAAACTTCCTGATTAAAAATTAAAATAATGCAATGGTACAACAAACCCCTGTGCTTTTATTTAGGGCTGGTTTTTAAATCTCAGGTCTCTTTTCACAGAGCTGAAGTACCACAGGGCTTTTCACGTCAGCTCAGGTTCTCCATGATTTTCTCAAAGTTAGACACTGAGATTTTATTAATATTTTGACCCTGTAAAACATCCCAGTGGCATTAAAATGGCCATGAAACTTAAAAACAAGTAGTGAGTGAGCTTTCTTCCATTTATCCAGTATTGCCCCTTTGGGTATGTCAGGGCTTTTGCAGGATCCACATGGCTCGTGCTCAAAGATCAGGTTCAAACACAAACCTGCCTTTTCCTTTCCCCTTCCTTCCCTCCCCCTCCTTCCTCCCTTTATTTCCTTCTAAATTGCTAATACTCTAAATAGGATATAAATGCCTGGACAATAAGTGAGCATTCACTTGAGGGTTTGCCAGGGAATTAAGCTATTTTGTCTCCTAGCAATAGAGTGACAATCCGGCCATTTTTGTGCGGCTGCTGTGGACTGAGCCCATCTCCCTCCCTGTGAAGCCAGCCCTGCTGGGGGAGAGGAGAGGAGAGGAGAGGAGAGGAGAGGAGAGGAGAA